>NW_019380184.1:5327-46006 GCF_000648655.2 Copidosoma floridanum | reverse complement strand
GGTGCTTGCAATTTTTTAATAACTTACAAAGCAAACATTAAGCAAATACGGTTAGACGGTGATTGATGTTTTCGCTATTTGAATTATCTTATTAATAAATAACGCGACCAGTGAGCGCCCCAGGTTTATCGGTGATGGGTGCTATCGTTGTTTTATTTATTTTAATATCAAATCAAGCAACGAGTAAGTTCATCGGGTTGTGCAACGATTGATGTTTGCGTTATTGTATTTATTTTTTACTATGAATAAAGTGACTTGTAAACGCCCTGGGTTGTGTAGTGATCGTCACTTGAATTTTTTTATTTAATAACAAAGTAGTGAGTAAGAAATGGGAGTTGTGTGGTAATCGTCGCTTGAGTTTCCTGAAAAATCCAGAAAATAACTAGTAAGGGGGGTAAAATAATAGGTAAATAATAATAGGGGGGGAAAATAACTAGTACCTGGGTTTTGCGGTAATTAGCGCTTGTGTTATTTTATTAATTTTCTTATTAAATAATGCATTCAGTGAGAGCCCCTCATCTTTGGTGATTGGTGCTCGCATTTTTTTTATTATGTAACAAAGCAACCAGTAAGCACCTTGGGTTGTGTGGTGATAAACTCTTACGTTATTCTATAAATTTCGTTAATAAATATAAGGACAAGTAAGCCGAGCAGGTTGAGCAGTTAATCACGTTTGTGTTATTATAATAATCAACAAGGCGATCAGAAAGCTTTTCAGGACGTGTAGTGGCTGGCTCTTTTGATTCCTTATAACTTATGAAATAGACTAGTAAGCGTCTTAGATCGTGTGAGGATTGGCGCTTGTATTATTTTATTCAGTTTATTTATAAACAAAGCAAACAGTAAGCACCTTGGGTTGTGTGGTGATAAACTCTTACGTTATTTTATAAATTTCGTTAATAAATATAAGGACAAGTAAGCCGAGCAGGTTGAGCGGTTAATCACGTTTGTGTTATTATAATAATCAACAAGGCGATCAGAAAGTTTTTCAGGACGTGTAGTGGCTGGCTCTTTTGACTCCTTATAATTTATGAAATAGACTAGTAAGCGTCTTAGATCGTGTCGGGATTGGCGCTTGTATTATTTTATTTAGTTTATTTATAAACAAAGCAACCAGTAAGCGCATCGTAACGTGAGGTGATTGGCGTTTGCGTTGCTTTATTTATCTTATTAATGAATGAAATATATATATATATATATATATAATTCCCAAAATATTGTAGTATATATGCATACTTGAGCGTAGACCGCAAAAGCTGCGCTAAAAATACTGAACAACTCGTTGATGATGCAGCAGAAGTAGTAATGTAGTCTGCAGTGTATAGGACTGAACCGCAGTAGCTGCACTAATAATACTGATCAACTCGTTGATGATGCAGCAGAAGTAGTAATGTAGACTGCAGTGTATAGGGCTGCAGCACATCTCTGCTGCGCACACAACATAGTGTATACGGTTACAACGGAGCAGAGTATTGATGGTGACGATGAGATCCCTGCAAACACGCGCGACACGGTAACAATCAAAGTATCACGTTTCACTCGTGACGAGATGACGACGCTAATGACGGTTGCACAGCAGCATAGTAAGTGTCTATACGCTGCAGGGATGCCACAATGCAAGCAATGGCCGAAAAAAATGCGCAGTAATAGCAGCGCGTAGCCAAGGTGGAATTCTACGTGAGATAGAAATCTACGTTATGTGCAGCTAAGGTGAAAATCTGCACTACCGATAGTAGTGTACGTATCGACCCAACACAACGTAGATTTTTATCTTGACTACACACAGCTAAAGAAAATTTTCTTCCATTTTCAATTTGTTTTTTGTATTAATATTGATGAAAATTATAATTTTCATCTTCCTATAATAAAAAAAAATTCTAGCATGAAAGGGTCAGGTAGTAGGAGTGTGAGGTCAAAGGGGTTTGAGGTCGCTGCCAGGCCGAAAAACCCTATGGGGATTCTAACACAGCTATGTTACAATCCCCACTATTTTAGAACTCCCATAGTTTACCTACTATGCTTATGTTGTAAGCGTTAAGCAAGTAGTTTGCATTTTTCTATATGGTTTTATAAATTTATTGTTTATTATTGATGTACTCATTTGTAAACTGAACTTCTGTACAAAAAGTTATTGGATACAATATGTTTGGAGTTTACGGTTCTGTGATATAAGATGTTTAATACACATAGTTATTGGGTTTAATAGCTAGTGATTTAGTTATTGGGCTTGCGTATATTTGAGTTTACCGCTAGGCACGCGTTATATCTGGCTGATAAGGGTCAGCTTTAGCAGCGATTATTCAGCCTTTGTTGCACGAATTTTGAGGCAAGAGATTTATTCATGATTAGGAACAAGTTCAAGTGGTTAGATTAACTCCTGAGGAAGACTTTCGTATCAAAAAATATGCACCAGGAATTTGGAAGAAATATTTATGCAAACGTTAACAAAGTCACGATCAGGTCCTATGCTTCGTGTATGGGAGAGAACTGAGCATCGTCTACTGTCAGCTGGTCTTTTTACACGGAGCAAAACGTCTTTACAAAATTGCTTCTAAAATTTGTTCAACAAGAAATCATGATCTAAAACTTGGCACAGTTCTTCTCAATACCTCAATCTATAATTCTGTGCAAAAAAGTTTTTTTGTTTTTCGGAAATTCAAAACACACATTTGTTGACGGAAGTTGAGTCTCTGCCTACTTTTTTTAGGTCAATTTTTATCATGCAAACAACAATATTTTCAAGTTTTTTTAATTGAACCATCGGAAACTAGCTACTTTACAGTATGCACCGTAATTTGTTCATAACATTTAATGGTTTAACCTTTGAGCAATGACGAGTTGAATACAGTTAAATTAACCATGATGCAATGGGCGGACACTTTCGTGCACGGTTAGTACAACTTATATCAACACTGTATTTTATGGGAGCTCCTGCACTCTCGCTCACCCCCCCCCCCCAGAAACAACAACCAAACCTCCTTAAAGTGGTTTGCCAGTAAATTAAAAAGTCTCACAAATTTGATAAAATTTTGAGAGGTTGTTATTGAAGTCTCAAAGTATTCACTCTCAAAATTGCATACCCCCTTAGCGTGTCAAGTTTGCCAAAAAAGCTGTAGGAAAATTATACTTACAGGCTGGTCCAGAAAATTAAGGTTATAGATTTTTACCGAATCCATATAAAAATAACTTTAATTACTCTAACGGCAGTAAAATAAAAATAATAGATTTGTAGCTAAGATCACGAGCTTTTTCCTCGTACTCAATAGATAGGGGGTTAGCGCGGATATTTTATTCAGAAATTCAATGGGAAAGATGACTGTTCATGGTTTTATTGTGAATATGGACGCCATGTATAGATGTACAGCTGAGGTTATTACATATAGCAGACGTTATACAGAGTCTGATGCGCACTGCAGCGAGAAAGACTCAAGGCCGTTATACTACCACTACTGCAAACAAATCCACCCGATAGGAAAGTTAACTGGGATACCCCGTTGGTTAAGTAGGCCCACGGTATACTGATGTTACATTTATAAAAAAAACCATACTTCAAGTAAATATCCAATTATCATATAAAAGTTGTACATTCGTTACTAGTCTTAATTAAACCAAAACTACATGCTGAGCTTGTACAATAGACAAATATGTTATTAAATCGCACTACACCATGAAAATCTTATTTTGTATCTTAATTCGTAAAAACAAAACGACTTAGCTGTGACAAAATTTTCTTCAGACGAATGCGTTTATTCATCTTTCACGGTACTATTGACTCACAAATAGATAAAGCTATCCCGAAAGTATGCGCTTTTTCGTATAGATGTCTGACTTAAATTTCGTACCACCATAACAATTGTTCCAATTTTTAGATCAGGCTCATGCAGAAGTAAGCATTTACGGATTTGGTTTAGAAATTCAATTGGAAAATTTATAATAATATAAACATCACTATCAAATTTATCAACACCCTTGTTAGTAGGTAATCTATGTTGTAATACGTTTTTATTTACTTTTTTTACATGATTTAGAATGTTGTTCCTCAAAAGTAAGTATATTCTTTATGAGAAGTAAGTTTAACTTTATTTATTAAAAAGTTCACATCTTTACCAAAATGATTGGCTCAAAAATAAGGTAAAGTACCCAGTAGTTGGACAGAAATAAAAATAGCACCAGTAGTTAGACAGTTCAATATAATTAACATTTTTCAATAGAAGACGTTTTCAAATAGGAAAAAAAAATTTATTTATAATCCATCAATGCATAATAATGCCCGATAAAAAAATTTATCTTTAAAACTCTTTTTCGTTTTTACGTAAAAAAGATATGTTTTAAATGCGAAGCATGTAAGATTGCTGTCCAAAAATAGATCCCTTTAATGACATAGGAATGTTCCTATACTCAGTACTGGGACACGGAAAAAATCACTAAAAATTATAATTTATAGTTGGGCATAGAACGTTCAAGTTATTTTCTAACTAAAATTACCTTTCAAAATGTATATTATTATGATTTTTATTGAGTTTATCAGAGTTAAACACATCGAAAAATATAAATAACTCTGTCCAAGAATAGCTTCCATTCGATAACATAAGATTTTTTTCATGCCTGGTACTTGGACAGTAAAAACACTTAAAATTATTGATTATTACTAAATATAACATGTTAATGTTACTGTTGAAAACTAAAATAAAGTTGAATGATGACCAGAAACTATACCATGTAGTGAAAAAAATTATAATCATTGAGTAGTTGAAAGATGCGAGAAAGCATTTTGAAGTTAGGTCCACCCTAACCTCCTTTCCATTTAATCAATATGGGGTATCCAACTACTGGTCCCAAGTCTCATGTTGGTCCTAGTACCTGGACACTGGTGTCCAGATACTGGGTCTTGATGATTTTTCTTTGATATTAATTTTTTCTTTGTTTATTAACTTAATTTTTTTTTTCTAATAAATAAAAAAAAATTAAAAATAATTAATGCAATGTTTTTTTGAATATCATTTTTTGTTAGTTTTTTATAAATCAACAAAGAAAATTTTGACTGTCAAAAGTGTCCAACTACTGGGTAATTTACCTTAAGTTGTTCTCCATTTATTTGGCACTTGCAATGAACCAATTTTCCTTCTCTAATATCTAATGATTTTGAAAACGTTTTGTCAATTAAACGAATTTTAATCTTCAGTTTTATAATTCGAAACAGTGTCCGAAGATGTGATGATTTAATACTTTCTTATATAATTATACTTCTATTACTATTTTTTAAAACGGGAAAAATCTGTCTAAGACCTCCATAAATAATAAATTTATTTCCAAAATTGATATTTGAATCACATAAATCATATAGCCTTATTTCATACAATCAAATTCACTTCTCTCGATTTTTTTTTCAGATTCAAATTTTAAAAAAGAACTTCTTATATTAATTAAGTCTAATGGTAAATAAAATGTTCTAAGACTGATAACTCCTTTTGGAAGTAAAATTGATTGTATACCAGTCCATTGTATGCTATTGCAGTAGTGTGGGGGTACATTTTCTTAAATTTCAATGTTCGAGTTAAAGATCGATTTTAATACTGGCGCATATTGCTCTTTCCTGCAGTAAATGTGTCAAATGTTAAATCTATTTATTTTCTATCCATTGGGTCAAGTTACGGCTGGCAAAGTTTCAGAAAATTAGATGAAGTTTCTGCAATTAAGCAAAACTATGGTTTTAGTCGAAATTTCTTTTAGGCGAAATTACAACGCCTCGTTTTTGGCATAAGATAGTCACCTGAGATCTTACCGTAAAAAGCTTAAATTTTAACATATTTAAAGATTTCTCTGAACTACGTGGATTTGATGCCCCTGGCGCCCCCGTCACATGCTTTTAACTTTTTCCACGGACTGTGCCGCCACATGACATTCTCATTCTGAATTCTACTATCATGTCGTTATGCTACCCTTCTGAGCAGTTTTTTGTAATTACATTTGTAACTCCACATGTAAACACACCTATAAATACACTTGTAAATACACTTGGAATTCCAAATGTTGTAGTAACACAGCAATGCAGAACCATAAATATGAGTCACATAAGGGCCTAAAATAATTGTTGAAGAAGTAAAAAAATCTAAACTGCAGTTGAAAAATTATCTTGCGTAATACGCTAAACACTGCAAAAACTATGACTCGGTAAAGCTACATGTGTTTTACATATTCACTCTATTCAGTCAACTGCAAATACTTAATCATACAGGGCACGTATTCACTTTTCGTAAGAGCGATTCTAGTTCTCGGTGAAGACGTGGTTCGACCAGTAGAACGTATTATGTGTCGTACGTGTGACTGCCTCTCAAGGAGACGTAGACAACAGAGTCATTGCTGCTGCTGTAGGCCACAGTTCGGCAATGCAGTGGCCAATTCACTTACAGATTTTTTAGCAATGCATGGATTGCTAAAATAAACTAATTGGTCATATGATCCTTTACCAGGCAATTGCGTTTGCTTTTTAAAATTGCTCACAATTACGTGAGTGGTGCGCGAATCTCCAAAATGAATTCATTAAAAGCGTATTTGCAAATTCTTAAAAGTGTCGCAACGAATGTTTTATTTTTAGCGTCTGAATGAATGTGACTACAAAAATTATCCCCACTATTAATTTAATGATTCTGATAGGTATTCAAGCCAATATTATGAGCTGATTGGTCGTACTATTCGTCTTTAAGTCGTCGTCGGTAATATGCTTACAGTTGGTTATGTTATTACAGTTGAAAAAAGAAAGGGCTGGTTATTCGCTTGAATAATAATTTTAGTCACCCTGATAACATTCACCGCTTACTTTTAATTTCTCGATACACAGAACTCTGTCAAAATTTTATAGCTATAACTACACCTATAAATTATAGCTATAATAACCTGTGAAATAGCTATCAATTATAGCTGTAAGTTTTGCTTAGATTTATTTACATAAAAATTTGTTTAAAATCGGATTTTTTAAAAGTTAACTAGATAATCCATGCTATCATCCGTATGATAACATCACAACTGGAGGCCTGAAGTATTTTTGAATAAGTAGAAAAAAAAAAAAAAAATCTTAAACAATATTTTAAGTTTCTTAAAAATTGTCTTAAAATACTTCAGGCCCCCAGTTTTGATGTAATCATACGGATGATAGCATGAATTTTATGATCGACCTTTAAAAATGCGATTTTAAGCAATTTTTATGTGAATAAATTTGAGCAAAATTTACAGCTATATTTATAGCTGTTTCATAAGTAATTATAGCTTTAATATAGCTATAATTTATAGGTATAATTATAGCTATTTTTTTTTACCGAGACCAGTAAGCGCCCTAGGTTGAGCGGTAACGGGCGCTAGCATTATTTTATCCATTTTATTATTAAATAAAGAATTTAGAGTGCACAGAATTGTGTGGTTATTGGCGCTCGTGTTTTTTATATCACTTAACAAAGCAATCAGAAAGAACCCCGGGTTGTGTGGTGACGGACGCTTGCACTACTTTATAAATTTTATTAACAGACAAAGCGACTAGTAAGCGCACCAGGTTGAGCGGTGATCAACGTTTGTGTTATTTTATTAATGAACAAAACGACTAGAAAGCACCTCAGGTCATGTGGTGATTAGCCCTTCCGATTTTTTATGATTTAACAAAATAGCAAGCGCCTTAGGTTTAGTAGGGATTGAGGCAAACGTGATTTCAATTATTTTAGTGATGAATAAAGTGATCGTCCTTAGTTGTGTGGTGATAGAAGCTTACGTTTTTTTATTTAGTTTATTTATAAATAAAGCAACTAGTAAGCGCATTGGGTTGTGAGGTGATTGGCGTTTGTGTTGCTATACTTATCTTATTAATAAATAAAAGGACAAGTAAGCTACTTGGACTGTTTGGTCATTGGTGCTTGCAATTTTTTAATAACTTACAAAGCAAACATTAAGCAAATACGGTTAGACGGTGATTGATGTTTTCGCTATTTGAATTATCTTATTAATAAATAACGCGACCAGTGAGCGCCCCAGGTTTATCGGTGATGGGTGCTATCGTTGTTTTATTTATTTTAATATCAAATCAAGCAACGAGTAAGTTCATCGGGTTGTGCAACGATTGATGTTTGCGTTATTGTATTTATTTTTTACTATGAATAAAGTGACTTGTAAACGCCCTGGGTTGTGTAGTGATCGTCACTTGAATTTTTTTATTTAATAACAAAGTAGTGAGTAAGAAATGGGAGTTGTGTGGTAATCGTCGCTTGAGTTTCCTGAAAAATCCAGAAAATAACTAGTAAGGGGGGTAAAATAATAGGTAAATAATAATAGGGGGGGAAAATAACTAGTACCTGGGTTTTGCGGTAATTAGCGCTTGTGTTATTTTATTAATTTTCTTATTAAATAATGCATTCGTAAGCGCCCTTAGGATGTGTGGGGATTGGCGCTAGTGTTATTTTATTTATTATATTAATTAACAAAGCAGCCAGTAAGGGTGATTGGCGCTTGTGTTATTTTATTTATTATATTAATTAACAGAGCGGCCAGTAAGCGCCCTGGGTAGTGTGGTGATTGGCGCTTGTGTTATTTTATTAATTAAATTAATTAACAGAGCGGCCAGTATAGTACCTGGGTTTTGCGGTAATTAGCGCTTGTGTTATTTTATTAATTTTCTTATTAAATAATGCATTCAGTGAGAGCCCCTCATCTTTGGTGATTGGTGCTCGCATTTTTTTTATTATGTAACAAAGCAACCAGTAAGCACCTTATAATAAATTTATTTCCAAAATTGATATTTGAATCACATAAATCATATAGCCTTATTTCATACAATCAAATTCACTTCTCTCGATTTTTTTTTCAGATTCAAATTTTAAAAAAGAACTTCTTATATTAATTAAGTCTAATGGTAAATAAAATGTTCTAAGACTGATAACTCCTTTTGGAAGTAAAATTGATTGTATACCAGTCCATTGTATGCNGTGGCTGGCTCTTTTGACTCCTTATAATTTATGAAATAGACTAGTAAGCGTCTTAGATCGTGTCGGGATTGGCGCTTGTATTATTTTATTTAGTTTATTTATAAACAAAGCAACCAGTAAGCGCATCGTAACGTGAGGTGATTGGCGTTTGCGTTGCTTTATTTATCTTATTAATGAATGAAGGGACAAGTAAGCTCGACGGGTTTTGCGGTGTTTGGCGATAGCTTTCTTTTTTTTATTTTATTAACAAATGAATCGACCAGTAAGCGCCTTCAGTAGCCCCCTGATTAGTAATTGCGTTTTCTCATTAAATAACAATGCATCCAGTAAGCGCCCATATTGTGTGGGGATTGGCGCTTGTGTTATTATTTCATTCATCGTAAAATAAGTAAACGACCAGTAAGTGCCTGGGTTAAGCAGCGATTGGCGCTTGCGTCTTTTTGTTTATTTTATTAATAAACAAAGCAACCAGTAAACATCACGAATTTTGTGGTGATTGGCGCTAGCACTTTTCTATTAATTATTAAAGCAAACATTAGGTGTTGAGGACTGACGTTTGCGTTTTTTTATTAGTCAATAAAGCAACCAGTAAGGGCTGAGAGTTGTGTGGAGTTTGGCGCTTCGGTTATTTTAGTTATTTTATTAATAAATAAAGCAACTAGTAAGAGACCAAGGTTAGTCGGTTATAAGCGCTTGCATTTTTTTTATGAATCAATAAAACAACCAGTAAGTGCTGAAAGTTGTGTGTTTATTGGTGGTTGTGTTATTTTATTAATTAACAAAGAAACCAGTAAGAGCCTGGAATCGGACAGTGATTGGCGCTTGCGTTATTTTATACATTTTATTAATAAATAAAGTGACCGGTAAGTGCCCCGGGTTGTGTGGTAGTTGGCACTTGTGTTATTCTATTAATTAGCAAAGCAACCGCTGTGCTATCCAGTTTGTGCAACGATTGGCATTAGCGTTATTTTATCTAGTTTAGAAATTAAAAAGCAACCAGTAAGCGCTGAACAGAAAGCGGCAGTTGTTGGCGCTGGCATTATTTAGATTATTTTTTTAATAAATAAAACAACTAGTGAGCACAACATTTTGTGCATTAATTGGCTTTTGCGTTATTTTAAGTATTTTATCAATAAATAAAGTTGCTTATAAGCACCCTGGGTTGTGTAGTAGCTGATCTTGCATTTTCTCATTAATCAACAAAGCAACCAGTAAGCAAACGCGGTAAGGTGGTGATTAGTACTTGTGTTATTTGGTTTATTTTATTAAAGAATAAAGCAAGCAGTAAGTACCTCAGGTTCTGCAGCAATGGGCGCTTGCGTTATTTTTTTAATTTTATTATTGAATAAAGCAACCAGTAGACGTATCGGGTTGTGCTTCAATTAATTTTTGCGATATTTCATTAATTTTCATCATAAATAAAGTGACTAGTAAACATCCCAGGTTGTGCGGTGATGACCGCTAGCGTTATTTTATTTATTTTATTGTTAAATAAAGCAACCAGTAATCGCGTCTTGTTGTGCGTCAGTTGATTTTGGCTGTATTTCATGAATTTTTATGAAGAGAGAGACAAGTAAATGCCCCGGGTTGTGTTGTGATTGTCACTTAGAATTTTTTATTAATTAAAAAAGGAACTAGTAACCGGTGGGGCTGGATGGTGATTGGCTCTTGCATTTTTTCATTCATTAACAAAGTATCCAGTAAGCTTCTAATTTCTGCGGTGATCAGCGCTTGCGTTATTTTGTTGTTAAATTATTAAATAAACCGTTCAGCGGGCACACTGCATTGTGTTCTGATCGACGCTTGTGTTTCTTTAATTATTTAACAAAGCAATTAGAATGCTTTCTGGGTTGTACGATGATTGGCACTAGTGATATTTTTTTTCTGCTCTTAAGAAATAAAGCGTTCATAAAGTGCCCTGGGTTGTGCGGTAATTGGGCCTCACGTTATTTTATTTATTTTATTGACAAACAAAGCGATCACTAGGTGCCTACGATTGGCGCTAGCGTTAATTTGATTTTTTATAAATAGTTAAATTTATAAATAATCGATTGGATTATTAATAAATAAATAAAGCAACCAGTTTGCGCATCGGTTTGTGGGCTGATTTGTGTTAGTTTTTATTTACTTATTTCATTAATAAATAGAGCAACCAGTAAGAAGCCCTGTTGTGCGGTAATTGTCGCTTGCGTTTTTTTTTCTTACTTAACAAAGCGACTTGTAAGTGCTAATGGTTTTGTGATGATTGGCGCTTGCATATTTTTATTAATCAACAAAGCAACTAGTAAGCGCCTTGAACTGCGCAATGATTAGTGCTTGCGCTATATTATTTATTTTATTATTAAATAAAGTGACTGATAAGTGCCCCGGGTTGCGTAGTAATCGGCCCTTGTGTTATTTTATTAATCAACGAAGTGACTAATTAGCACCCTGGGTTATGTGATAATTGAAGATTGCGCTTTTTTGTTAATGAACAATGCAACATGCAATCAGTAATCGCTGAGGGTTGTGAAGTTATTGGCCCTTGTGTTATTTTTTATATTTTATTGCTAAATAAAGCGACCGGTAAGAGCCCCGGGTTGTAAAATAATTGGCACTTGAGTTATTAAATTCTATTAATCAACAAAGTAATCAGTATGCTTCTAGGGTTTCGCAATGATGGGCACTAGCGTTATTTTGTCTACTCACATGATAAATATAGCAATAAGCAAGCGCCCTGGGTTGTGCGATGATTATTTATCGTTATGTTATTTATCTTATTAATAAACAAAGCAACTATTAAGCACCCTGGTTATTATTTCGATTGGCGTTTGCGTTGTTTTATCTATTTAATGATATAATTAAGCAACCAGTAATCACCTCGGGTTTGGCAGTGATTGGCGCTTGCGGTTTTTTTATTAATTAAGAAATCAATGAGTAAGTGCTGAGGGTTGTGTAGTGATTGGCGCTTGTGTTATTTTATTTATAAACAAAAGTACCAGTAAGCAACCTAATTTGTGCGGTGATTAACGTTTGCGTTGTCTGAATTACTATAATAATAAAGCCATCAGTTGGTGACCCAGGTTGTGTGGTGTTTGGCACTAGCGTTATTTCAATCATTTTATTGGTAATTAAAGCAACCGACAAGCGCATCAGGTTGTGCGTTAATTGGCATTTGAGTTATTTTATTCGTTTCATAAATCAATAAAGCGACTAGTAAGCTGCCCGGGTTTTACGTTGATTGTCGTTTGCAGTTTTTTTAGTGATTAACGAAGCAATTAGTAAGCCCCTGGGTTCTGTGGCAATTAGCGTAGCGTTATTATTTTTATTTTATTATTAAATAAAGTATTTAGCAAGAACCCCAGACTGTGAGGTGATTGTCGCTTGTTTTTTTTTATTATTTGACAAAGCAACTAGTAAGCACCCTGGGTTGTGTACCTTGGGTTGTGTGGTGATAAACTCTTACGTTATTTTATAAATTTCGTTAATAAATATAAGGACAAGTAAGCCGAGCAGGTTGAGCGGTTAATCAGGCACTAGTCATTTTTTTATTATTTTATAATGCAATCAGTAAGCACCCCATGTTGTGTGGAGATTGGTGCTTGTGTTATCATTTTGTATATTATAAATTAAGTAAACGACCAGTAAGCGCCCTGAGTTGTGCGATGATTGACGTTTGCGTTGTCTAATTTATTATATTAATAATAAAGAGACTAGTAAGTGCTAAGGGTTGTGTGGTGATTGGAGCTTGTGTTATTCTATAAATTAACGAAGCAACCAGGAAGCACCTTGTGTTATGCGATAGTGTTATTTTATTTACTTTATTAATATAAAAAGCGACAAGTAAAAGCATTGGGTTGTGCAACGATTGGTACTTGCGTTCTTATCCATATTTTATTAATAAATAGTTCGACCGGTAAGCACCCTCTGCTTGCGTGGTAATTGATGCTTGCGTTTCCTCATTACTTACCAAAGCAACTAGTAAGCGCCCGAGGTTGTGTGGTTATTGTCATTTTCGTTGTTTAATTTAATTTATCAAAAAATAAAGCGACCAGTAAGTGCCCCGGGTTGTGTTGTGGTTGGCGTTTGCATTTTTTTATTAATAAAGAAAGAAACCAGTTAGCTTTCCAGATTGTGTGGTATTTGGCGTTCGTTATATTTTATTTTTTTTAACAATAAATAAAGCGGCCAGTCAGCACCCTGGGTTATGTGGTGATTTGCGCTTGACTTTTTTAAATCATAAACAAAGCAACCAGGAAGCGCTCCCGGTTGTGTGGTGATGGGCACTAGCGTCTATTTATTTATATTATGAATAAATAAGGCAACTAATAAGCACCTCGGGTTGTTTAGCGAATGGCACGTGGATTTATTTATTGATCAACAAACAACCAATTAGTAGTGGAGGTTTTGTGGTGATTGGCACTTGTGTTATTTCATTAAGAACAAAGCAACCAGTAAGTGCCTCAGGAGATGCGGTTGCTGGTATTTGTTTTGTTTTATTTAATTTATGAATGATTAAGGTGACAAGTAAGCGCCATGGGTTGTGCGGCGATTGGCACTTGCATTATCACATATAATTACTAATAAAGTGACCAGTTAGCGCCCTAGGTTGTGCGATGCTTAGGGCTTGCGTCAATTTTTTATTTCATTAATGATAAAAGCGACTAGTAAGGGCCACATTATTGTATTGATTAGCGCTTGCATTTTTTAAATAATTAATGAAACAAGCAGTAAGCGCTTCAGGTTGTGCGGTCATTGACATTTTTGTTGTTTTATTTGTTTTATAAATAAATACAGCCACCAAGTTCCTCGGGTTGTGTAATAATTGAAGATTTGGTTTTTTATTAAAAAACAAAGCAACCAGTAAGGACCACGGGTTGTGTAGTGATTGGTGCTTGAAATATTTTGAAAAATTTTATCAGTAGATAAAGCGACTTATATTTGCCCGGGGTTAAGTGGTAACTGATTTTTGTGTTATTTTATAATTACCAAGCCACCAGAAATCACCCTAGATCATGTGGTAGTTGGCTTTTGCATTTTATATTATTTAACAAAACACTTAGTAAACGCCCTAATGTAAGAGGGAATTAGGACTAGCATTATTTTATTTCTTTTGATAATAACTAAAGCAACCAGCAAGCGCTATAAAGTGTTTTGTAATTGCGGTTTGCATTTTTTATCATTTAACGAAGCAACGAGTACCCTGGTTTGTGCAGTGTTTGGCGCTAGCTTTTTTTTTATTGATTGACAAAGTGACCAGAAAATTTTTAGGGCTGTGTCGTGATTGGTGCGAGCGTTTTTTTATCAACCAAGAGAGCAACTATTAGGCGTTGAGTGTTGTTTGCTGATCGACGATTACTTTATTTTACAAATTTTGTTGTAGGTGCCTTAGGTTGTGCAGTGATTGGCGCTTGCATTATTTAATGGACTTTATTAAGGTATAAAGTGATCAGTAACCGCTCCAGGTTGTGTAGTCATTAGCGCATGAGTTATTTTTTTAATCAACAAAGCAACGAGTTAGTGACCTGGGTTGTGCGGTGTTTGGCACTTGCGTTTTTTTTTTTTTTTTTATAAACAAATGAAGTGACAAGTAAGTGCTTCGAATATTAAGGTAATTGGCACTTGCGTCTCTTTATTAATTGAAAAAGCAACCAGTTAACGCCCTGGTTTGTGCGGCGATTGGTGCTAGCGTTATTTTATTTATTTTATCAAAAATTAAAGACACCAGTAAGCATCCAGGGTTTTGCCGTGATTGGCGCTCGCAGTTCTTTATTAATTAAAAAGCAACCAGTAAGCGCTGAGAGTTTTGTGGTGATTGGTGTTTGTATTTTTTTATCAATTAACAAAGTAACCAGTAAGCGCCCCAGGTTGTGCGGTGATTAGCGTTTGCGCTATTTTACTTAGTTTATTAATTAATAAAGCAACTAGTAAGTCTCTCACGTTGCGTGTTATTGTTACTTGCATTGAATTTGTTATTCAAAAAAGCATTCAGAAAGCAAATCCGGTTAGGCGGTGATTTGCACTAGCATTATTTTTTTTTCATTCTATGAATAAATAAAGCTTCCAGAAAGTGCCTCAGAATGCGTGATGGTGGGCGCTAGCGTTACTTTATTTATTTTATTAATAAAAAAAAAACAACGAGTAAGCGCCCCAAGTTGAGCGTCGATCAGAGCTTGCATTTTTTTACTACTCAAGAAAGCGACCACTAAGCACCCAAGGTTGAGCGGTGATTAGTGCTAGCGTTATTCTATTAATTTTTATTAAAATTAAAGCAACTGATAAGTGCCCTAGGTTGTGCGATGGTTAGCATTTGCGTTATTTTATTTATCGTATTAATAAATAAAAATACCAGTAAGTGCACAGAGTTTGTGGTGATTGGCGCTTGCGTTTTTTTATTAAATAACAAAGCATTTAATAAGTTCCCGGAATTGTGCGGTGATTGGCGCAAGCGTTGATTTATTTGGTGTATTTATAAATAAAGCAATCTGTAAGCGCATCGGGTTGTGAAGTACTTGGCGTTTTCATTGTTTTAATATTTAACTAAGCCATCAGAAAGTGCTAAGAGATGTATGGTGATTGGCGCTTGTAATATTTAATTGATTAACAGAGCAACTAGTTAGTGATCCTTTTCGTGCAGTAATTGGCGCTTGCTTCAAATTATGCATTTTATCAATATATTAAGTGACCAGTAAGCGCCCCAGATAGTCCGGTGACCGGCTTTTGCATTTTTTAATTAATAACCAATGCAACCACAAAGCACCTGACGTTGCGTGGGGATTGGCACTTGTGTTATTATTTTATTTATCATAAATAAAATGAACAACCAGTAAGCACCCTGGATTTTGTGCTGATTGGCACTTGTGTTATTCTATTTATTTTAATGATTAATGAAGCGACCAATAGGTGACCCGAGTTGTGTGGCGATAGGGAATTGCATTTTTTAATTGATTAACAAAGCGACCAGTAAGCGCCCTGAAAAGTGCAGAGCTTGGCATTTACGGTATTTTTTGATTTTATTAATTAACAAAGTGACACATAAGCACTCTGAGTTTTGCGGTAATTAGTGATAGCGTTATTTTATCTATTTCATTAATAAATAACACAGCCAGTAAGCGCCGAGAATTGTGTGGTAATTCGCGCTTGCATTTTTTTATTAATAAACAAAGCAACTAGTGAGTGCCGTGAAATGTGCAAGGGCTTAAGCTAGCGTTTATTTGTTTATTCTATTAATAAATAAAGCAAACAGTAAGCACCACTGTTGTGCGATGATTGGCCCTTGTGTTACTTTATTTATTTTATTAATAAATAAAGCAACCAGTTAGCACCCCAAATTGTGCATCGATTGACGCTTGCGTTTTTTTATTAAAAAACAAAGCAACCAGTAAGGACCACGTGTTGTGTGGAGTTTGGCCCTTGTGTTACTTTATTTATTTTATTAATAAATAAAGCAACCAGTTAGCACCCCAAATTGTGCATCGATTGACGCTTGCGTTTTTTTATTAATCAACAAAGAAACCAGTAAGAGTTGAGGATTGAGTAAAGGTTGGCCCTTAAGTTATTTTCTTTATTTCATTAATTAAGGCCGTTCGGTAGAGATAGCGGGGGGAACCACTTGCGGGGCAAGGGGGAAGTAGCGATGAGTGAAGACTTGGCATCGTCGGGTGGGTCTCCAATGTGTGAGTGTTACACACATCAGGTGGTGTGCACTCTGCAGTGTCTGCACTGTCTGCTGCGTCGGTTACGGCAGCGTATGTGTATATTTGTAATGTATTTAATAAAGCAACCAGTAAGCACCTTGGGTTGTGTGGTGATAAACTCTTACGTTATTCTATAAATTTCGTTAATAAATATAAGGACAAGTAAGCCGAGCAGGTTGAGCAGTTAATCACGTTTGTGTTATTATAATAATCAACAAGGCGATCAGAAAGCTTTTCAGGACGTGTAGTGGCTGGCTCTTTTGATTCCTTATAACTTATGAAATAGACTAGTAAGCGTCTTAGATCGTGTGAGGATTGGCGCTTGTATTATTTTATTCAGTTTATTTATAAACAAAGCAAACAGTAAGCACCTTGGGTTGTGTGGTGATAAACTCTTACGTTATTTTATAAATTTCGTTAATAAATATAAGGACAAGTAAGCCGAGCAGGTTGAGCGGTTAATCACGTTTGTGTTATTATAATAATCAACAAGGCGATCAGAAAGCTTTTCAGGACGTGTAGTGGCTGGCTCTTTTGATTCCTTATAACTTATGAAATAGACTAGTAAGCGTCTTAGATCGTGTGAGGATTGGCGCTTGTATTATTTTATTCAGTTTATTTATAAACAAAGCAAACAGTAAGCACCTTGGGTTGTGTGGTGATAAACTCTTACGTTATTTTATAAATTTCGTTAATAAATATAAGGACAAGTAAGCCGAGCAGGTTGAGCGGTTAATCACGTTTGTGTTATTATAATAATCAACAAGGCGATCAGAAAGCTTTTCAGGACGTGTAGTGGCTGGCTCTTTTGATTCCTTATAACTTATGAAATAGACTAGTAAGCGTCTTAGATCGTGTGAGGATTGGCGCTTGTATTATTTTATTCAGTTTATTTATAAACAAAGCAAACAGTAAGCACCTTGGGTTGTGTGGTGATAAACTCTTACGTTATTTTATAAATTTCGTTAATAAATATAAGGACAAGTAAGCCGAGCAGGTTGAGCGGTTAATCACGTTTGTGTTATTATAATAATCAACAAGGCGATCAGAAAGCTTTTCAGGACGTGTAGTGGCTGGCTCTTTTGATTCCTTATAACTTATGAAATAGACTAGTAAGCGTCTTAGATCGTGTGAGGATTGGCGCTTGTATTATTTTATTCAGTTTATTTATAAACAAAGCAAACAGTAAGCACCTTGGGTTGTGTGGTGATAAACTCTTACGTTATTTTATAAATTTCGTTAATAAATATAAGGACAAGTAAGCCGAGCAGGTTGAGCGGTTAATCACGTTTGTGTTATTATAATAATCAACAAGGCGATCAGAAAGCTTTTCAGGACGTGTAGTGGCTGGCTCTTTTGATTCCTTATAACTTATGAAATAGACTAGTAAGCGTCTTAGATCGTGTGAGGATTGGCGCTTGTATTATTTTATTCAGTTTATTTATAAACAAAGCAAACAGTAAGCACCTTGGGTTGTGTGGTGATAAACTCTTACGTTATTTTATAAATTTCGTTAATAAATATAAGGACAAGTAAGCCGAGCAGGTTGAGCGGTTAATCACGTTTGTGTTATTATAATAATCAACAAGGCGATCAGAAAGCTTTTCAGGACGTGTAGTGGCTGGCTCTTTTGATTCCTTATAACTTATGAAATAGACTAGTAAGCGTCTTAGATCGTGTGAGGATTGGCGCTTGTATTATTTTATTCAGTTTATTTATAAACAAAGCAAACAGTAAGCACCTTGGGTTGTGTGGTGATAAACTCTTACGTTATTTTATAAATTTCGTTAATAAATATAAGGACAAGTAAGCCGAGCAGGTTGAGCGGTTAATCACGTTTGTGTTATTATAATAATCAACAAGGCGATCAGAAAGCTTTTCAGGACGTGTAGTGGCTGGCTCTTTTGATTCCTTATAACTTATGAAATAGACTAGTAAGCGTCTTAGATCGTGTGAGGATTGGCGCTTGTATTATTTTATTCAGTTTATTTATAAACAAAGCAAACAGTAAGCACCTTGGGTTGTGTGGTGATAAACTCTTACGTTATTTTATAAATTTCGTTAATAAATATAAGGACAAGTAAGCCGAGCAGGTTGAGCGGTTAATCACGTTTGTGTTATTATAATAATCAACAAGGCGATCAGAAAGCTTTTCAGGACGTGTAGTGGCTGGCTCTTTTGATTCCTTATAACTTATGAAATAGACTAGTAAGCGTCTTAGATCGTGTGAGGATTGGCGCTTGTATTATTTTATTCAGTTTATTTATAAACAAAGCAAACAGTAAGCACCTTGGGTTGTGTGGTGATAAACTCTTACGTTATTTTATAAATTTCGTTAATAAATATAAGGACAAGTAAGCCGAGCAGGTTGAGCGGTTAATCACGTTTGTGTTATTATAATAATCAACAAGGCGATCAGAAAGCTTTTCAGGACGTGTAGTGGCTGGCTCTTTTGATTCCTTATAACTTATGAAATAGACTAGTAAGCGTCTTAGATCGTGTGAGGATTGGCGCTTGTATTATTTTATTCAGTTTATTTATAAACAAAGCAAACAGTAAGCACCTTGGGTTGTGTGGTGATAAACTCTTACGTTATTTTATAAATTTCGTTAATAAATATAAGGACAAGTAAGCCGAGCAGGTTGAGCGGTTAATCACGTTTGTGTTATTATAATAATCAACAAGGCGATCAGAAAGCTTTTCAGGACGTGTAGTGGCTGGCTCTTTTGATTCCTTATAACTTATGAAATAGACTAGTAAGCGTCTTAGATCGTGTGAGGATTGGCGCTTGTATTATTTTATTCAGTTTATTTATAAACAAAGCAAACAGTAAGCACCTTGGGTTGTGTGGTGATAAACTCTTACGTTATTTTATAAATTTCGTTAATAAATATAAGGACAAGTAAGCCGAGCAGGTTGAGCGGTTAATCACGTTTGTGTTATTATAATAATCAACAAGGCGATCAGAAAGCTTTTCAGGACGTGTAGTGGCTGGCTCTTTTGATTCCTTATAACTTATGAAATAGACTAGTAAGCGTCTTAGATCGTGTGAGGATTGGCGCTTGTATTATTTTATTCAGTTTATTTATAAACAAAGCAAACAGTAAGCACCTTGGGTTGTGTGGTGATAAACTCTTACGTTATTTTATAAATTTCGTTAATAAATATAAGGACAAGTAAGCCGAGCAGGTTGAGCGGTTAATCACGTTTGTGTTATTATAATAATCAACAAGGCGATCAGAAAGCTTTTCAGGACGTGTAGTGGCTGGCTCTTTTGATTCCTTATAACTTATGAAATAGACTAGTAAGCGTCTTAGATCGTGTGAGGATTGGCGCTTGTATTATTTTATTCAGTTTATTTATAAACAAAGCAAACAGTAAGCACCTTGGGTTGTGTGGTGATAAACTCTTACGTTATTTTATAAATTTCGTTAATAAATATAAGGACAAGTAAGCCGAGCAGGTTGAGCGGTTAATCACGTTTGTGTTATTATAATAATCAACAAGGCGATCAGAAAGCTTTTCAGGACGTGTAGTGGCTGGCTCTTTTGATTCCTTATAACTTATGAAATAGACTAGTAAGCGTCTTAGATCGTGTGAGGATTGGCGCTTGTATTATTTTATTCAGTTTATTTATAAACAAAGCAAACAGTAAGCACCTTGGGTTGTGTGGTGATAAACTCTTACGTTATTTTATAAATTTCGTTAATAAATATAAGGACAAGTAAGCCGAGCAGGTTGAGCGGTTAATCACGTTTGTGTTATTATAATAATCAACAAGGCGATCAGAAAGCTTTTCAGGACGTGTAGTGGCTGGCTCTTTTGATTCCTTATAACTTATGAAATAGACTAGTAAGCGTCTTAGATCGTGTGAGGATTGGCGCTTGTATTATTTTATTCAGTTTATTTATAAACAAAGCAAACAGTAAGCACCTTGGGTTGTGTGGTGATAAACTCTTACGTTATTTTATAAATTTCGTTAATAAATATAAGGACAAGTAAGCCGAGCAGGTTGAGCGGTTAATCACGTTTGTGTTATTATAATAATCAACAAGGCGATCAGAAAGCTTTTCAGGACGTGTAGTGGCTGGCTCTTTTGATTCCTTATAACTTATGAAATAGACTAGTAAGCGTCTTAGATCGTGTGAGGATTGGCGCTTGTATTATTTTATTCAGTTTATTTATAAACAAAGCAAACAGTAAGCACCTTGGGTTGTGTGGTGATAAACTCTTACGTTATTTTATAAATTTCGTTAATAAATATAAGGACAAGTAAGCCGAGCAGGTTGAGCGGTTAATCACGTTTGTGTTATTATAATAATCAACAAGGCGATCAGAAAGCTTTTCAGGACGTGTAGTGGCTGGCTCTTTTGATTCCTTATAACTTATGAAATAGACTAGTAAGCGTCTTAGATCGTGTGAGGATTGGCGCTTGTATTATTTTATTCAGTTTATTTATAAACAAAGCAAACAGTAAGCACCTTGGGTTGTGTGGTGATAAACTCTTACGTTATTTTATAAATTTCGTTAATAAATATAAGGACAAGTAAGCCGAGCAGGTTGAGCGGTTAATCACGTTTGTGTTATTATAATAATCAACAAGGCGATCAGAAAGCTTTTCAGGACGTGTAGTGGCTGGCTCTTTTGATTCCTTATAACTTATGAAATAGACTAGTAAGCGTCTTAGATCGTGTGAGGATTGGCGCTTGTATTATTTTATTCAGTTTATTTATAAACAAAGCAAACAGTAAGCACCTTGGGTTGTGTGGTGATAAACTCTTACGTTATTTTATAAATTTCGTTAATAAATATAAGGACAAGTAAGCCGAGCAGGTTGAGCGGTTAATCACGTTTGTGTTATTATAATAATCAACAAGGCGATCAGAAAGCTTTTCAGGACGTGTAGTGGCTGGCTCTTTTGATTCCTTATAACTTATGAAATAGACTAGTAAGCGTCTTAGATCGTGTGAGGATTGGCGCTTGTATTATTTTATTCAGTTTATTTATAAACAAAGCAAACAGTAAGCACCTTGGGTTGTGTGGTGATAAACTCTTACGTTATTTTATAAATTTCGTTAATAAATATAAGGACAAGTAAGCCGAGCAGGTTGAGCGGTTAATCACGTTTGTGTTATTATAATAATCAACAAGGCGATCAGAAAGCTTTTCAGGACGTGTAGTGGCTGGCTCTTTTGATTCCTTATAACTTATGAAATAGACTAGTAAGCGTCTTAGATCGTGTGAGGATTGGCGCTTGTATTATTTTATTCAGTTTATTTATAAACAAAGCAAACAGTAAGCACCTTGGGTTGTGTGGTGATAAACTCTTACGTTATTTTATAAATTTCGTTAATAAATATAAGGACAAGTAAGCCGAGCAGGTTGAGCGGTTAATCACGTTTGTGTTATTATAATAATCAACAAGGCGATCAGAAAGCTTTTCAGGACGTGTAGTGGCTGGCTCTTTTGATTCCTTATAACTTATGAAATAGACTAGTAAGCGTCTTAGATCGTGTGAGGATTGGCGCTTGTATTATTTTATTCAGTTTATTTATAAACAAAGCAAACAGTAAGCACCTTGGGTTGTGTGGTGATAAACTCTTACGTTATTTTATAAATTTCGTTAATAAATATAAGGACAAGTAAGCCGAGCAGGTTGAGCGGTTAATCACGTTTGTGTTATTATAATAATCAACAAGGCGATCAGAAAGCTTTTCAGGACGTGTAGTGGCTGGCTCTTTTGATTCCTTATAACTTATGAAATAGACTAGTAAGCGTCTTAGATCGTGTGAGGATTGGCGCTTGTATTATTTTATTCAGTTTATTTATAAACAAAGCAAACAGTAAGCACCTTGGGTTGTGTGGTGATAAACTCTTACGTTATTTTATAAATTTCGTTAATAAATATAAGGACAAGTAAGCCGAGCAGGTTGAGCGGTTAATCACGTTTGTGTTATTATAATAATCAACAAGGCGATCAGAAAGCTTTTCAGGACGTGTAGTGGCTGGCTCTTTTGATTCCTTATAACTTATGAAATAGACTAGTAAGCGTCTTAGATCGTGTGAGGATTGGCGCTTGTATTATTTTATTCAGTTTATTTATAAACAAAGCAAACAGTAAGCACCTTGGGTTGTGTGGTGATAAACTCTTACGTTATTTTATAAATTTCGTTAATAAATATAAGGACAAGTAAGCCGAGCAGGTTGAGCGGTTAATCACGTTTGTGTTATTATAATAATCAACAAGGCGATCAGAAAGCTTTTCAGGACGTGTAGTGGCTGGCTCTTTTGATTCCTTATAACTTATGAAATAGACTAGTAAGCGTCTTAGATCGTGTGAGGATTGGCGCTTGTATTATTTTATTCAGTTTATTTATAAACAAAGCAAACAGTAAGCACCTTGGGTTGTGTGGTGATAAACTCTTACGTTATTTTATAAATTTCGTTAATAAATATAAGGACAAGTAAGCCGAGCAGGTNTTAGAAATAAAAAATTTTACTAAGAAAAATAAATATGTGTTATTATAATACATTATTTTGATATGGGTACGGGTGGAACCTATGTTCATACATTCACACACATATATAAGCTTATGTTTTATACAGAAATACATAAATACCTACCATAATATTCAAATATTTACTGAAATGTACGTCCTGGAACATTTTGAATTTCCCGCTTCTTGTGACGATGCCGCTACGTTTCTGTCGAACTATTATTTAATTTTTTTATTCATAAGATGATCAGAAGATCGTCACGATACTTTGTGTGATAATAACATTAATACTTATAACATTATCTGTGACATATAAAAAAATTGGAGACATTCATCACGCCAATTTTTTTAAAACTGAGTTTTTATAAGTTTCCCCATAAGCGACCGTGTTAAAATGACTGAACATTGAAATTCAATATCTCGAAAATTAACCAGACAAGCCTCTTGAAATTGTAACAGCTTTATTGTAACAACAATAAGAACGTCTGGTTAAAATTTCAAAAAGATTCATCACAGGGTTCTATCTCTACCGAACGTACTTAATAAAGCAACCAGTAAGCACCGCGGTTTGTGCGATAATTGGCGTTTGCACTGTTTCATTTATTTTCTTAATAAATAAAGCAACCAGTAAGCGCCCTTTATTGTGTGATAATATGCGTTAGCGTTGATTTATTTATTTTATAAATTAACAAAGCAACTAGAAGACGCATTGGGTTGTGCATCGATTGGCGTTCGCTTTATTTTATTAATTTCATTAATAAATAAAGCAACTAGGAAACTTATCAGGTTATGTGGTGATTGTCACTTGCATTTTTTAATAATTAACGAAGACACCAGTAAGCAAACTGGGTTAGGCAGTGATTACCGCTAGCGTTGTTTTATTTATTAAATTAATAGATGAAGCAACCGATAAACGCCAACGATTGTGCGGTGACTAGGGCTAGTGTTATTTTATTTATTCTAATAATAAAAAAAGCGATGACTTAGCACCCTGGGTTGTGTGTTGCTTGGCACTAGCGTTTTATTTATTAATTTTATTGATAACTAAGAAAGACGAGTGAAGGCCCCGAGTTGTGTGGTAATTAGCACATGCGTTTATTAATTAATTAGCAAAGCAGCAAGTAAGCCACTGGGTTCTGTGGTGATTGGCGCTTGCATTAGTTTATTCATCTTGTTAATAAATGAAGCAACCAGTGAGTGCCCCAGGTTGTGTGGTGATTGGCGCTTGTGTAATTTATTAATTAACAAAGCAACCAGAATGCAGCGCAGGTCGTGCGGTGATTAGCTCTCGCATTTTTTTATTATTCAACAAAGCAACTAGTCAGTACCCTAGGTTCTGTAGAGATTGGTGCTTGCGTTATTTAATTTTTTTTATTGATGAATAAAGCAATCAGGAATTCCCCCAGGTTGTGCGGTAGTTGTCGTTTGCATCATTTTATTGATTGTATTAATATTTGAAGTGACTAGTAAAGGCCCCGGGTTATGTGGTGATTGGCACTGCGTTATTTTATTCATTTTATTAATAAATAATGCATCCAGTGTGCACCCTGGTTTGTGCAGTGCTTAGCGTTACTGCTTATTTACTAATTTTATTAATAAATAAAGCAAGCAGTCAGCACCCGAAGATGTGCGGTGATAGGCACTGTCGTTTTCTTATTAATCAACAAAGCAACCAATAAGCACTGAGAGTTGTGTGGAGATTAGAGCTTGTATTATTTTATTACTAGAGAAAGCAACCAGTAAGTTTCCCGCATTGTGCGGTGATTGGTGTTTTTTTTGTTTTATTTATTTAATTGATAAATAAAGCTACTAGTCAGCGCCTCAGGTTGCGTGGTGGTTAGGGCTTGCAAAAGATTGTGTATTCTATTAATAGATGAAGCAACCAGTAAGAACTCCAAGATTTGTGGTGATTGAAGCTTGCGTTTTCTTATTATTTAAAAAAGTAATCAGTAAGCGCCCCAAGTTGTATGGGGGTTGGCTGTTGTGTATTTTTATTTATTTTATGAATAAATAAAGCAACTAGTTAGCGCCCCGAGTTGTGCGGTGATAGGCGTTTGCAATGGTTTATTTATTTTAGTAATAAATCACGCAACCAGTAAGTACCAAAGATTGTTAGGTGATTAGCTCTTGCGTTATTGTATTAATTAACAGAGCGACCAGTAACCACTGAGGGGTTTGCGTTAATTGGCCCTTGCGTTATTTTATTTAATTTACTAATAAACAAAGCAATCAGTAAGTCCCCCAGAGTTTCGGAGCTTGGCTTTTGCAATGTTATATTTATTTTATTAATAAATGGAGCTACCAGTAAGCACTCTGGATTGTGCAGCGATCAGCACTTGCATTATTTTATTTATTAATGCAGCTACGAGTAATAGCTAAGTGTTTTGTGGTCATTGGCCTCTGTTTTTGCTTCATGAATTAACAAAGCAACCAGTAAGTGCCACAAGTTGTGTGATGATTAGCTCTTGCGTTGTTTTATAAAATTTATTAATAGATGAATGACTAGTCATTTTCCCAAGTTAAGCAGTGGATGACGTTTGCGTAATTTTATTGATTAACAAAGCAACCAGAATGCACCCTAAGTTGTGTGGTGATTAGCTCTCGCATTTTTTCATTCTTTAACAAAGCAACTAGTTAGCGCCCTAGGTTGTGTGGGGATTGGCGCTTGCGTTATTCTATTTTTTTTAATTGACGAATAAAGCAGCTAGTCAGCTTCCTCTGGATGTGCGGTTATTCAATTTTGCGTTATTTAATTGATTGTATTTATAAATAAAGCAACTAGTAAGCGCATTGGGTTGTGAGGTGATTGGCATTTGCATTGTTTTATTTATTTTATTAACGAATAAAGGGAGGAGTAAGCTCCCCAGGTTGAGCGGTAATTAACGTTTAAGCTATTTTATTAATTAACAAAGCAACGAGTGATTGCTGAGTATTTTGTGGTGCTTGGCCTTTGTGTTTTTTTTTAATAAATTAAGGAAGCACTCAGTGAGCCCCCCAAGTCGTGTGACAATTAGCGCTCGCGTTGTTTTATAAATTTTAATAATAAATAAAGTGACGAGTGAGCTCCCCACGTAAAGAGGTCATTGACATTTAAGCTATTTTATTAATTAACGAAGCAACGAGTGATTGCTGAGTGTTTTGCGGTGCTTGGCCTTTGTGATGTTTTTATTAATTAATAAAGCAACTAGTGAGCACTCCGAGTCATGTGATGATCAGCGCTTTCGTTGTTTTATAAATTTTATTGATAGATGAATGACCAGTTATTGCCCCAGGCTGAGCAGTGATTGACGTCTGTGTAATTTTATTAAATAACATAGCAACCAGAATACACACCTGGTCGTGTGGTGATTGGCTCTCGCATTTTTTTTTATCTAACAAAGCAACTAGAAAGTGCTCTAGGTGTGTAGGGCTTAGCGCTGGCCCTATTTTATTTTTTTTATCGATAAATAAAGCGACCAGTAAGCGCCCAAGGTTGTGCGGTAATTAGAGTTTGCGTTTCTTTTTTGATTGTATTTATAAATGAAACGGCCAGTAGGTGCTTCAAGTTGTGTGGTTGTTGGGGCTAGCGTTTTTTCAATATTTGACAACGAACAGTATGTGGTAAGGGTTGTGTGGTGATTATTGCTTGAATTTTTATATTAATCAACAAGGCAACCAGTAAGTGCTGAGAGTTGATTAGCAATTAGTTTTAAGGTTTTTTTTTTTTCACTTAAAAAGATATTGAGCNTGAAAGTTGTTAAACCAGCTACAAAAAGAGAAAAATCTTTGAATCATTGAAAGTGATATGCTTAATAACTAGGACAGACTCTAGTCTCTGTGATTTCTACAAGCATGTGATTTTGTTATCTTGTGTAGAAAAATTGTATTGTATAAAAATTGCAAATTAAACATTTTACTAAGAAAAATAAATATGTGTTATTATAATACATTATTTTGTTATGGGTACGGGTGGAACCTATGTTCATACATTCACACACATATATAAGCTTATGTTTTATACAGAAATACATAAATACCTACCATAATATTCAAATATTTACTGAAATGTACGTCCTGGAACATTTTGAATTTCCCGCTTCTTGTGACGATGCCGCTACGTTTCTGTCGAACTATTATTTAATTTTTTTATTCATAAGATGATCAGAAGATCGTCACGATACTTTGTGTGATAATAACATTAATACTTATAACATTATCTGTGACATATAAAAAAATTGGAGACATTCATCACGCCAATTTTTTTAAAACTGAGTTTTTATAAGTTTCCCCATAAGCGACCGTGTTAAAATGACTGAACATTGAAATTCAATATCTCGAAAATTAACCAGACAAGCCTCTTGAAATTGTAACAGCTTTATTGTAACAACAATAAGAACGTCTGGTTAAAATTTCAAAAAGATTCATCACAGGGTTCTATCTCTACCGAACGTACTTAATAAAGCAACCAGTAAGCACCGCGGTTTGTGCGATAATTGGCGTTTGCACTGTTTCATTTATTTTCTTAATAAATAAAGCAACCAGTAAGCGCCCTTTATTGTGTGATAATATGCGTTAGCGTTGATTTATTAAGGGCTGAGAGTTGTGTGGGGGTTGGCTGTTGTGTATTTTTATTTATTTTATGAATAAATAAAGCAACTAGTTAGCGCCCCGAGTTGTGCGGTGATAGGCGTTTGCACTGTTTCATTTATTTTCTTAATAAATAAAGCAACCAGTAAGCGCCCTTTATTGTGTGATAATATGCGTTAGCGTTGATTTATTTATTTTATAAATTAACAAAGCAACTAGAAGACGCATTGGGTTGTGCATCGATTGGCGTTCGCTTTATTTTATTAATTTCATTAATAAATAAAGCAACCAGTAAGGCCCTTGGGTCATGCAGTAAATAGCGCTGGCGTTATTTGATATATTTTATTGATAATTGAAGTGACCGGTAAGAGCCCCGTGTTGTGAAAAAATTGGTGCTTGAGTTATTCTAATAATAAACAAAGCTACCAGTATGCTTTTTGAGTTGTGCAGTTATTGGCACTAGCGTTTTTTAATCTAGTTTCCAATTAATAAAAGCACCCAGTAAGTGCTGTAAATTGTGCGATAATTTGTGCATGCATTATAATAATTACTTTAAAAATAAATCAAGTGACTATTAAGCGCCCCAGATTGCGTGGTAATTCGACATTGTGTTATTATTTTGTTTATTATAATTTAAAAAAGCGACCAGTAGGCGCTCTTGATAGTGCGGTGTCTGGCGCTTTTGTTATTCCATTAATTTTATTATTAACTAAAGCGACCAGTAAGCTACTTGTGTTTTGTGGTGATTGCAGCTTGCGTTATTGCTTATTATAATTTACTAATTTTTACAGCGACCGGTAAGTGCCCCGGGATGAGTAGTGATTGGCGCTGGCGTTATTTTACATATTTTATTAATAAATAAAGCGACTGGTAAGTGCCACGTGTTGTGCGATAATCAGCGCTTGTGTTATTTCATTAATTAACAAAGTAACCGGTATGCATCCCAGATGGTGCAGTAATGGGCACTAGCGTTATTTTATCCATTTTCTGATTGATTAAAACAACCAGTAAGTGCTCTGGATTGTGCGATGATTTGCGCATGCATTGATTTAATTATATTATTAATATATGAAATGACTAGTAAGCGCCTCAGATTGTGTGGTGATAGGTGCTTTCGTTTTTTTTATTAATTAACAAAGCAACCAGCAAGCGCCGTGGGTCATGTGGTAATTAACGCTTGCATTTCTTGATTAATTAACATAGCAAACGTCCGGGAGCATTTAATAGAGCAACCAGTGAGCGCCCCAGGTTGTGCGGTTATTTAAGTTCGCTATTTTTGATTATTAAATAATGCAAGCTGCAAGCGTCCGGGTTGGGTGGGAATGTGCTATTGTGTTATTGTTTTATTTGATATGAATTAAGTAAACGACTAGTGAGTGCTTGGGGTTGTACACTGATTGGCGCTTGCGTTATTTTATTTATTTTATTCAGAAAAAAAATTAACTAGGAAGCTCACCTGGTTTTGTGGTGATTGGCGATTTTTCCAATTATTTAACAAACCAACGTGAAAGCAACCCAGATTATGTGGTAAGTGGCACTTCCGTTATTTTATTCATTTTATTAATAAATTCAGCGACCCGTAATAACCCTGGAATGCGCAGTAATTTACGGTAGCGTTATGTCATCAATTTTTTAACAAATAAAGCAACCAGTAAGTACCCCAGGTTGTGCGATGATTGGCCTTTGCGATATTTTATTTACTTTATTAATAAATAAAGCGACCAGTAAGCCCCCCAGGTTGAGTAGTGATTATTACTTGCGGTATTTTATTAATTTTATTAATAAATAAGGTAACCAGTAAGTGCCCTGGGTTGTTTGGTGATTGGTGCTTGTTTTATTTTTCCAATTAACAATGCGACCAGTATGTGCCCTGGGTTGTGATGAATAAATAAAGCAACTAGTTAGCGCCCCGAGTTGTGCGGTGATAGGCGTTTGCAATGGTTTATTTATTTTAGTAATAAATCACGCAACCAGTAAGTACCAAAGATTGTTAGGTGATTAGCTCTTGCGTTATTGTATTAATTAACAGAGCGACCAGTAACCACTGAGGGGTTTGCGTTAATTGGCCCTTGCGTTATTTTATTTAATTTACTAATAAACAAAGCAATCAGTAAGTCCCCCAGAGTTTCGGAGCTTGGCTTTTGCAATGTTATATTTATTTTATTAATAAATGGAGCTACCAGTAAGCACTCTGGATTGTGCAGCGATCAGCACTTGCATTATTTTATTTATTAATGCAGCTACGAGTAATAGCTAAGTGTTTTGTGGTCATTGGCCTCTGTTTTTGCTTCATGAATTAACAAAGCAACCAGTAAGTGCCACAAGTTGTGTGATGATTAGCTCTTGCGTTGTTTTATAAAATTTATTAATAGATGAATGACTAGTCATTTTCCCAAGTTAAGCAGTGGATGACGTTTGCGTAATTTTATTGATTAACAAAGCAACCAGAATGCACCCTAAGTTGTGTGGTGATTAGCTCTCGCATTTTTTCATTCTTTAACAAAGCAACTAGTTAGCGCCCTAGGTTGTGTGGGGATTGGCGCTTGCGTTATTCTATTTTTTTTAATTGACGAATAAAGCAGCTAGTCAGCTTCCTCTGGATGTGCGGTTATTCAATTTTGCGTTATTTAATTGATTGTATTTATAAATAAAGCAACTAGTAAGCGCATTGGGTTGTGAGGTGATTGGCATTTGCATTGTTTTATTTATTTTATTAACGAATAAAGGGAGGAGTAAGCTCCCCAGGTTGAGCGGTAATTAACGTTTAAGCTATTTTATTAATTAACAAAGCAACGAGTGATTGCTGAGTATTTTGTGGTGCTTGGCCTTTGTGTTTTTTTTTAATAAATTAAGGAAGCACTCAGTGAGCCCCCCAAGTCGTGTGACAATTAGCGCTCGCGTTGTTTTATAAATTTTAATAATAAATAAAGTGACGAGTGAGCTCCCCACGTAAAGAGGTCATTGACATTTAAGCTATTTTATTAATTAACGAAGCAACGAGTGATTGCTGAGTGTTTTGCGGTGCTTGGCCTTTGTGATGTTTTTATTAATTAATAAAGCAACTAGTGAGCACTCCGAGTCATGTGATGATCAGCGCTTTCGTTGTTTTATAAATTTTATTGATAGATGAATGACCAGTTATTGCCCCAGGCTGAGCAGTGATTGACGTCTGTGTAATTTTATTAAATAACATAGCAACCAGAATACACACCTGGTCGTGTGGTGATTGGCTCTCGCATTTTTTTTTATCTAACAAAGCAACTAGAAAGTGCTCTAGGTGTGTAGGGCTTAGCGCTGGCCCTATTTTATTTTTTTTATCGATAAATAAAGCGACCAGTAAGCGCCCAAGGTTGTGCGGTAATTAGAGTTTGCGTTTCTTTTTTGATTGTATTTATAAATGAAACGGCCAGTAGGTGCTTCAAGTTGTGTGGTTGTTGGGGCTAGCGTTTTTTCAATATTTGACAACGAACAGTATGTGGTAAGGGTTGTGTGGTGATTATTGCTTGAATTTTTATATTAATCAACAAGGCAACCAGTAAGTGCTGAGAGTTGATTAGCAATTAGTTTTAAGGTTTTTTTTTTTTTTTTATTAATAAATAAAGCAACCAGTAAGGCCCTTGGGTCATGCAGTAAATAGCGCTGGCGTTATTTGATATATTTTATTGATAATTGAAGTGACCGGTAAGAGCCCCGTGTTGTGAAAAAATTGGTGCTTGAGTTATTCTAATAATAAACAAAGCTACCAGTATGCTTTTTGAGTTGTGCAGTTATTGGCACTAGCGTTTTTTAATCTAGTTTCCAATTAATAAAAGCACCCAGTAAGTGCTGTAAATTGTGCGATAATTTGTGCATGCATTATAATAATTACTTTAAAAATAAATCAAGTGACTATTAAGCGCCCCAGATTGCGTGGTAATTCGACATTGTGTTATTATTTTGTTTATTATAATTTAAAAAAGCGACCAGTAGGCGCTCTTGATAGTGCGGTGTCTGGCGCTTTTGTTATTCCATTAATTTTATTATTAACTAAAGCGACCAGTAAGCTACTTGTGTTTTGTGGTGATTGCAGCTTGCGTTATTGCTTATTATAATTTACTAATTTTTACAGCGACCGGTAAGTGCCCCGGGATGAGTAGTGATTGGCGCTGGCGTTATTTTACATATTTTATTAATAAATAAAGCGACTGGTAAGTGCCACGTGTTGTGCGATAATCAGCGCTTGTGTTATTTCATTAATTAACAAAGTAACCGGTATGCATCCCAGATGGTGCAGTAATGGGCACTAGCGTTATTTTATCCATTTTCTGATTGATTAAAACAACCAGTAAGTGCTCTGGATTGTGCGATGATTTGCGCATGCATTGATTTAATTATATTATTAATATATGAAATGACTAGTAAGCGCCTCAGATTGTGTGGTGATAGGTGCTTTCGTTTTTTTTATTAATTAACAAAGCAACCAGCAAGCGCCGTGGGTCATGTGGTAATTAACGCTTGCATTTCTTGATTAATTAACATAGCAAACGTCCGGGAGCATTTAATAGAGCAACCAGTGAGCGCCCCAGGTTGTGCGGTTATTTAAGTTCGCTATTTTTGATTATTAAATAATGCAAGCTGCAAGCGTCCGGGTTGGGTGGGAATGTGCTATTGTGTTATTGTTTTATTTGATATGAATTAAGTAAACGACTAGTGAGTGCTTGGGGTTGTACACTGATTGGCGCTTGCGTTATTTTATTTATTTTATTCAGAAAAAAAATTAACTAGGAAGCTCACCTGGTTTTGTGGTGATTGGCGATTTTTCCAATTATTTAACAAACCAACGTGAAAGCAACCCAGATTATGTGGTAAGTGGCACTTCCGTTATTTTATTCATTTTATTAATAAATTCAGCGACCCGTAATAACCCTGGAATGCGCAGTAATTTACGGTAGCGTTATGTCATCAATTTTTTAACAAATAAAGCAACCAGTAAGTACCCCAGGTTGTGCGATGATTGGCCTTTGCGATATTTTATTTACTTTATTAATAAATAAAGCGACCAGTAAGCCCCCCAGGTTGAGTAGTGATTATTACTTGCGGTATTTTATTAATTTTATTAATAAATAAGGTAACCAGTAAGTGCCCTGGGTTGTTTGGTGATTGGTGCTTGCGTTATTTTGTTTATTTTAATAATAATTAAAGTGACTAGTAAGCACCCCGTGTTTTGTAGTGATTGCAGCGAGCGTTATTGCAAACAATAATTTATTCATCATTACAGCAACTGCAGTAAGTGCCCTGGGTTGTGTGGTGATTGGCGTTTGTTTTATTTTTCCAATTAACAATGCGACCAGTATGTGCCCTGGGTTGTGCAAAGTTTGGCGTTTGCGTTATTTTTTTTATTTTATTAGTAAATAAAGCGGTAAGTAAGAGCCCTGGGTTGTGCAATGATTGGCATGTGTCTTGAGGGTCATTGCCTAAGCACACGATCAGTGAGAGCTAATTTTGGGAGTACGAATGAAAACTCCAAAAAATCAGGTGTTAGTTTGAGCACGAATTCAACCATAACTTTAATTTTTCTTAAACCAAAATAGTAGATCATGAACCAAATAGACAAAAAAGATTAATATCAGAAGTGTTACACGTACACTCGACTAAATAAACAATAAATAAAAAATAGGATACCTTATTTCTCAATAACACATGTAAAGTTTTTATAAGTGATCTCTTTTAAATACGTACATACGTTATCTACATTCGCAAGAAACGTACATTTATTGTTCATATGTATATATAGAATTACATACTAGTTCGACACTTACATTATTCGTTTCAGGTGACCAACAGTCTGTAACGATCGTCTTAACGATATAGACATGAGAATCTATTATTAATGTTCATAAACAGTGGCCCTACAATGTAATTTACTAAAATTGTTGTGTTTTTTGTTTTTTTTTTTCTTTGTTAATAAAGTGAGCCTGATGAGGTTGGCGTTAAGACATACGAAACGTTGCTCAAACTAACACCTGGTTTTTTGGAGTTTTCATTTGTACTCCCAAAATTAGCTCTTACTGATCGTGTGCTTAGGCACTGACCCTCAAGTCATCATGGAATGAACGGAGAGCAGAATAACGTGTTCAACAAACGATATAATGATTGGCATTTATGTTATTTTATTAAAAAATAACGTGACCAGTAAGTGCCATAGTATGAGCAATATTTGGCGTTTAGATTTTTTTTTTTAATTAACAAACCGACCAGTAAGTGCCCTAGGTTATTTGGTGCTTTGAGCTCGTGTCAATTTATACATTAGTAAAGCAGCAAGTAAGGGCCCTGAGTTTTGCAGTGATTAGCGCTATCAGTATTTTATCTTTTTTTGCAGCAAATGAAACAACCAGTAAGCACCCTGGATTGTGTAGTGATTGCAGCTTGCGTCATTGCATACAGTAATTTGTTTATTATTACAGCAACCAATAAGTTCCCCCAGTTGTATGGTGATTGGCGCTTGCGTTGTTTTATCTATTTAATGATATAATTAAGCAACCAGTAAGCACCATTTATAAATAAAGTGACCAGTATGCACCTTGAATTAAGCGGTGATTGGCGTTTGTGTTATTTTATTAATTTTATTAACAAAAAAAGCGACCAGTACCTGTCCTGGGTTAGTCGGTGGTTGGCGCTTGCGTAATTTAATTAATCTTCTTAATAAATAAACCGACAAGTTTGCACCACTGGTTGTGCGTTGATTGGCGTCTGGATTTTTTTATTAATCAACAAACTGACCAGTAAGCGTCGTGTGTTGTGTGGTAGTAGGCGCTTCCGTTATTTTTTTTATAAATGCAGCGACCAGTTAGCGCTTCAGGTTGTGTGGTGATTAGCGCTTGTGTCATTTTATTTGATTTATTAAAAATTAAGCAACCAGTAAGTGCTCTGGATTGTGCGATAATTTGCGCATGTATTACTCCAAACATTGTATTATTCAATAAAGTGACTATAAGGGCCCTACGTTGTGTAGTGATTGGCGCTTGTGTTTTTTTTATTAATTAGTAAAGCAACCAGTAAGCACCCTGAGTCATGTGATGATTGGAGCTTGCGTTTTTTTATTATTCAACAGAGCAATCAGTTAGCGCCCCAAGTTGTGTGGTGATTGACACATTTGCTCTATTTTATTAATTCTATTAATAAATGAAGAGACCAGTTAATGCTTTACGCTTGCGATATGTTATTTATTTTATTTGATAATAACGCAATCAGTAAGCACCTTTAGTTGTGTGGTAATTGGCGGTTGTGTTATTTTTTTATTTAACAAAGCGATCAGTAAGCACTCTGAGTTGTGCGATGGTTCGTGCTTGCATGATTTTATTACTCTTATTAATAAATAAAGCAACCAGTAAGCACCCTAGGTTTTGCGGTGACTGGCGTTTGTGTTATTTCATTAATTAACAAAACGACCAGTAAGAGTTCTAGGTTTTGCAGAGATTGGCTCTTGCGAAAGTCTATTTATTTTATTAATAAATAAAGTGAACAGCAGTAGTTCCAGGTTGTGCGGTGATTGGCGTTTGAATTTTATTTATTAAAAAATAAAGCGACCAGTAGGCATTCTCGGTCATGTGGTGGTTGGCGTTTGTGTTATGTTATTAGTTAACAAAGCGACCAGCAAGCCTTTGGATTGTGCGGCAATAAGTGTTTGCGTTATTTTCTAAATTTTTTGATAAATCACGGGACTGGCAAGTGCCCTTAGTCTTGAGAAGATTTGCGCTAGCGTTACTTTATCTGTTTTCGTCACAGATAGAGCAACCAGTAATCACCCCGGGATGTGCAGTAATTGACGATAGCGTTATTTTATCAATTTTTTTATAAATAAAGCGACCGGTAAATGCCTAGGGTTGTGAGATTTTTTTCGCTTGCATTAATTTATATTTTTTTTCAACAAACAAAGCAAACAGTAATCATCCCGTATTGTACCGTAATTGGCGAAAGCGTTATTTTATTAATTTTTTTAACAAATAAAGTAACCAGTAAGCGCCACAGATCTTGCGGTGATTGGCGCTTGCGTTATTTTCTGTATATTATTTAAAAATAAAGCAACTTAAGAGCCCCGGATTGTGTGGTGACAAGCACTTGCGTTATTTTATTTTTATCGATAAATAACGTGACCGGTAATTTCCCTGGGTCGCTTGGTGATTAGCGTTTAGGTTTTTTTATTAATTAACACAGCGACCAGTAAGCACTCTGAGTTGTATGGGGGTTGGCGTTTGTTTTAATTTAATAATTTACAGAGCAACCAGTAAGCTCCTCGGGTTGTGCGGTGATTTGCACTAGCGTTAATTTTATCTTCTTTCTTAACATATAAAGCAACCTGTAATTGCCTTGGATTGTGCAGTTACTGGCACTATCGTTATTTTATCTATTTTTTTTAACAAATAAAGCAAATAGTAGGCACCCTGAGTTGTGCTGTGGTGGGCGCTTGTGTTATTGCATTTATTTTATTAATGAATAAAACGACCAGTACTTGCCCTCGGTTGTATGATGTTTGGCATTCGTGTTATTTTAATAATTAACAATGCAAGTACTAAGCCCCCCGGGTTGTGCGGAACTTGGCACTAGCGTTATTTTATCAATCTTATTAATAAATAAAGTGACGAGTAAGCACCCTGGGATATGCTGTGATTAGCGTATGTGTTATTTAATTATTTAACAAGCAACCAGTTAGCGCCCTGGATAGTGCGGAGATTGGCGCTTGCGTTATTTTACTAATTTTTTAAAAAGTATCGGGACTAGTAAAAGCTCCGTGTGGTGCGGTGATGAGCGCATGTGTTAGTTTATCAATTAACAAAGCGACCAGTAAGTGCCCTGGGTTGTACGGTGCTTTGCGTTTGCGTTTTTTTATTGATTAACAATGCAAGTAGTAAGCGCTCAGGTTGTATGGTGATCGGCGCTTGTGTATTTTATTAATAAACAAAGCAACTAGTAACCACCCTGAGTTGTGCAATGATTGGCACTAGCATTATTTTATTTATTCATTAAAAATGAAAGAGACATGGAAGCGCGCCGTTTTGTGCGACGATTGGCGCTTGCGTTACTTTATTTTTTTTTGTTTATAAATAGAACGACAAGTAAGCGATCTTAGCTCTTCGGGGATTGGCGCATTTGTTATTTTTTTAATTATTATAAATGAAGTAAGTGAGCAGTAAGCGCTCTGGGTAGTGCGGTGTCTGGAGCTCGCGTTATTTTGTCTATTTTACCATTAAATAAAGCGACCAGTAAGCTGCCTGACTTGTTTGATAGATGCAGCTTGCGTTTTTCGACCAGCAAGTGCACCAGAGTGTTTGGAGCTTGTGTCATTTTATTAATTAGTCAAGCAACTAGTAAGCGCTCCAGGTTGTGCGGTGATTACAGCTAGCATTATTTCATTAATTTTCGCAACAAATAAAGCAACCAGTAAGCGCCCTGAAATGTGATGTGATGGGCGCTTGCGCTATTTCATTTATTTTCTTATTAAATAAAGTGACCAGTAAGCACCCTGGGTTGTGTGGTGATTACAGCTTTTGTTATTGCATATGGTAATTTATTAATTATTCCAGCGACCAGTAAGTGCCCCGGGTTATGTGGTGATTAGCAATTGCGTTATTTCATATGTTTTATCAATAAATAAAGCGACTGGTAAGTGCCTCGGGTCGCGTGGTAATCGGCGCTTGTGTTATTCTATTATTCAACGAAGCAATTGGATTGACTGTTGTGTTATTTTTTTATTCATTATAAATGAACTAAACTCCTAGTAAGCGTCACAGGTTTTACGGTAATTGGCGCTTGCATTATTTCATATATTTATTGATAAATAAAGTTATCGGTAATGTCCCTGGGTTGTGAGGTAATTTGCGCTAGCGTTATTGTGTTTAATTTCTTAACAACTAAAGCGACCTGTAATCGCCCCGGGTTGTGCATTATATGGCGCTAGCGCTATTTTATCTGTTATTTCATTAAATAAAGCAACTAGTATGCACCTCGTGTTTTGCTGTAATTGGCGTTTGTGTTATTACATTTAATTTATTAATAAATAAAGCGAACAGTACTTGCCGTGGATTATGTGGTGATCGGCATTTGTGTTATTTTATCAATTAAGAATGCAAGGAGTAACTGTCTTTGATTGTGTAAAGATGGGCACTTGCGTTATTTTTTTAATTATTGTAAATTAAGTAAACGACTAGTGAGCGCTCTGCGTTGTGCAGTGATTTGGGCTTGCGTTATTTCAATTATTATATTTATAAATAAAGCGACCAGTAAGCACCCCAGATTGGGTGGTGATTGGCGGTTGTGTTATTTTATTAATTAACAAAGCAACCAGTAAGCACCTCGGATTGTGTAGTTATTCGGCGCTTGCGTTATTTTTTTTTTTTTATCAATATATAAAACGACCAAAATCCGTTCCGGTTAGTTTGGGGATTGGCGCTTGCATTATTATTTTATTTATTATAAATTAAGTAAGGGACCAGTATGCGCCTTTGGTGGTGCAGTGCTTGGCGCTTGCGTTATTGCATTAATTTGATTATTAAATAAAGCAACCAGTATGCACCTCGAGTTGTGTGATGATTGAAGCTTGCGTTATTGCTCATTGTAATTTATTAATAATTACAGCGACCATGAAGCGCCCTGGATTGTGTGGTGGTTGGCGCTTACGCTATGTAATGTATCTTATTAGTTATCAAAGCACGTGAGTTTGCTGATGGGTGGGTTGGGTTATTGATTTCAATAGCTTGTGATTAATTTATTTAGTTTTGGTCTATAAAATTTTTCTGAGTTATCTGGGGTTTTGCATCTTGCTATATATAGCCAATTTAATTGTACCTCAAGTTTGGTAGCCAGGAGTGCTGGTGTCCACCTATAAATTGTATAGTTCAGACATGCACGTCTGTGTGTGTATGTGTGTGTGTGTGTGTGTGTGTGTGTGTGTAACTTTTTACAAAAACAGAATTCCTGATGCAAATGCAATCATGCTAACATGAAAGTGTGCATGTATGATAAGTGTGTGAATGTTCTTTTTACTTTCACTGTGCAAGTGTTTAAGTGCGTTCATGTTTGCCTGTGCACATGTGTATAGAATATAGTCGTCAATATTAATACTACATACACTAGTTTACGTTATTATTTTAATAAAATACATTAACAAATAATTTTTGCATTAACGCCAGATCGATGCAGATGGCCAGTATTAATTAAACGGGTTTTTATAACATGATATAACGTCTAAATATTACAAAATATGACATATCTTTAAAAGGAATCAAAATAGAGCAAAAATAACGAGTTGTACACACTTTCTAATGGTAATAAATATATAGTGACTCACAAAGATAGAGGCGCTAAAATATGAAAAAACATAATTTTAATTCTTTATGTTTTGATGTAATTTTATCAAATAAAGTGAGAAAATCGTTGGAAAAATTATATTACGTTAAGTAATCATTTTTTCGTTATTTTTATACTCGATAGAGTATAAAAATAAGAAGAAAATGATTTTCCATGGTCATGCGTGCACATAACCTTCGAATATTAAAAAATTCGCCATATCGTTAAAAAAAAGCAAGATATAGCAATAACAGTAAGTTTTACAGGTTTCTTGAAGGGAAAAAAAACATCATGGAACACAAAAAAAGAGGTGTTGAGTTATGCAAAGACATAATCTCAAATTTCAGTATTTTTAACATTTCGCTGTAAACTTAAGGTGGAAAAATTTTGGAAACGATATTGCAAAACTATTACAAATATGTTGAACATATTTTTTGTTTTTTTACTAAACAATAACGTTAAAAATTATTTATAAAACGCAAAATTGCGGACGGACAGATAGATGGAACAAACATAACTACTTGCATGTTTTCGAAGCTGTACACATGTGACGCAACCCATTTTTTAATGGTTTTTCTTATTTTATTTAATCAATATTTTTTTTTATACTTTTTAGATATCCACTCTGACCAGAAGTTGGATAGGCATCAAAACATAACCTCTCTAGTCATAGCCGCAGCTGGCTTAGCAGCAGAAGCCAAGTATTACGTACCGTTTTAAATACTGAACCCTATTTTTTGAGCATCAAAACTAATCCATTAATTACTTTTGTCAGTCTATTAAAGTGTACTGTACTAAGCCAAGAGTTGTGATTTATATTTTTCACCTGTATATATTACAAGCATATTTTCTTATTTTAAGTGAGACAGTTGGCATCACTTGTTTGCCTTCTCCTTTCATTAAACTACTACTTCCTTTTCCCCCGTATCCAGTTCCTCAGTCATTGTATTTGCAATGTGCAGCTGTGGAGACTGTGTCTCGTCGAACAAGAGCAGGAGCGTTGCCCTCTTTCCACGCGTCCCTCTCGTATCGTATTCGTCGAGCTGCGCCGCTGCACAGTTCGGTTCGCGCTTAGTCGTCACTTAAGCGCTTTTGCTCCGGGTTATACTCATAGCTCGTGCCACTTGGCACATGTTACTATTTGATACTAAATAAACCAGTCGTTTTTATCTTTATTACAAGAAGTACTTCATTGTCCTGGTTCATTCCACCTCCGGGTAAGTCCCTGAACACGGCAGAATTGGGGCTGCCTCTCTGCTGGTTTGAGATACATCTGGCACAGATGTACCGACCTCCCAAACAGTATGTAGGGGCTTACCCCCACTCTATACTAGTCGTGCGGTGTAACCGCTTACTGACGACTTCAGTCCTTGCCGAGCTCGAGTCCGAGCCGCACATGTAATAATAGTAAATAAAGCACACACTCATATACAAAGTCTCTCTGCTCATTCCAGCACCTTCTCCCACGACGACATATAATATATACAGGGACTAAAACCCTACATTGGTGACCCCGACGTGATTTTGTTGATCGTCTTCGTCGTCGTCGACTTGGCACTGGCATTGGTCGCCCGACATGCTCATCCTCGTCAACCGGGAGATTTCTTTGCTGGGGCATTTATTCTGGAAGTGTCAACCTCGGTGAGCCTTTTCTT
>NW_019380183.1:11093-23349 GCF_000648655.2 Copidosoma floridanum | reverse complement strand
GTGAAATCAAAAGAAACAAAAGTATTTTCACATAATGAACTGTTGTATATGTACACTGTAGTATAAATAAATTAATTTAGATTGTGTATCAAGTAAAATTATTACTATATATATTCACTCATTGTGTACAGTCGTCCAAGTTCTACATTTAATCCTAGGGCTCAGTATGCCCCACATCGGGCCAATTTTCTACTATTTACTTAGTTGACAAAATATCTACTCTACTGTTAGAAATGGCATTCGAACCAATTAATTAATGAGTAGGAGTGGTCAGTCTATCTACTAGAGCTTTTTAAATTTTGATATGTCCTATTTTGTGTTTTTTACAATCATTTACTTTTACTATGTCAAATATCCCCCCCCTAACCCTAATTTGTGACGCTTTTTGTACTGGCACGAATTATATTAACCTCGTATGAAATTTTCATTTTGTCTATTATAAGTGTCTCTTGTGGCCAGTATCATACTTTATTAGCTGTGAGAATAGCAAGTGGTGCCCTCAGCTCGTGGCCAGTGCTTGTACCACGGGGGATGCAAGTTGGGGGCGTCCATTAATTATGTGAGGTGTTTAGGGGAGAGGGGACTGAGCTACATGTTATCATATCTCACGAAGGGGGGTGGGGGGTTCTCTGCAAATATTACGTATATTTTTACTAATTAAAAAATAAAACCATTGCAAAATATAATCAAACAACTGAAATAAATTAATAAAACATGTTTCTTGTAAAAATCTGGCCAAATTGTGGCAGCGTCATCCTGAGGTACCCGTGAAAGCATGATTCGACTCATAATGGTTGTTTTTCTTTTTTTTTATACGTATGCCTACGCATATAAATGTTAAAATGTACTCATATGCATTTTTTTACTATGATTTCTTTCTCCGTATGTGTGCTGGAAGAGAGGAAGGTGCTGAACCGAATATCCAGCCGCTTAACGATAGAGACCACTTGCACGAAGGCTTTCACGTACGCCAGCACCATCACCGGATGAATAGGTATACGTAACAAAGAAAAGAGAAAGAATAAGCAAAAAGTCAACGATAAGACATGTTCATATGACAGAGAGTGTAGTTCTTATGAATACGTAGGTAATAATATGATAGAAGAAGAGTACGTGCATGTATGTAAAGTACGCGCACCTACTACCAACTAAATGTGAAAGAAACATGCGCCAGAAAGTGTAGTATATACTATATAGAACTGAGTAAAGGGAAGCATACGAGGCAAGCAAAGTGGTCCACCATCGCTAATGTTAACGTTGCTCTTAAGAGCACGAGATAAAGAGCCAAGCTAAATCAGCAAACGCAAAGGGTGACAGGGACAATTAGGAAAGAAGCTCAATCAGTAGCTTAGCAGCTGAAGCTGTTAGTAATATTGTCCACACGGAAGATCACCTTGTGAGTTTTTTAGTGTAAATTTTGAGCGTTTTCTTTGTGATCAATAATCTGATAAGCTAACCATTGCTTACTGTGGCCAGCTGCACACAGCTACACTTCCAAGTGCTTACTAAAAACGGTTCCTTAGGAATTCTATGACTTAATCAACAGTCTGTCAACACTGTCACTCATTCAAAATGAGTTATCATGATTATTATACTGCATATGTGAAAAGACACGACTACTGCAAAACGAAGAAGTACTGTCAGGAAGAAGTGACAAGATTATGGAACGCAGCGAAGCAGAAGTTCCCAAAAAAAAGAAGATTTAATGCTGCACGTTTAGCGTGAGATTGAACGACTCCTTAGAGAAACGATGGAGAGAAAAGCGTAGACTACTGTAGTATATACTTTAATGTAGGTTATAAACACCTTTTCTTTGGCATTGTCTTATTTTACACGCATTCAATGAAAAGCGCTATTGATTTTTTAATTCTGTACTCGCTGTATACAAGTTAAGTAAAACAAACTATTTTCTCTGTATGTCAATGTTATGTCTGAAAATCTTCATCGCAACATTTTAATAACAGGGGAACACTCAAACCTCTGGCAGTGTTTTGGCTCAGACTGGAACAAGTAAATACAGTTTTAAAAACATAGAATGTGCAAGTCCGACTGGGATGAGCGCACAGTATGTTTAAAATTCAGAATCCAAGGATAATGATGGTATTACAAACCATTAACTAAGAGATCAAGATCTTGACAAAGACCCTCAACCAGCGGGTTAGTATGTGCCTTCCTTTGAATGCATGACTTTTTTCCATTTTCCTGTTCGAGATAAAAGGGCCTTTGTTCCGCAGGTGCTTCAAAACGAAGAACTCAGCCTCTTGTGAATAGTGACGATGAGAATGAAGTCTCGTCGAACTCCACGCCTACTTCTATACGTCCCACTTCGGCACTAAATATCGTTATGGAAACGATTGCTAACCTACGTGTGAAGTTAAGTTTAATGGAAAGACGTAAAGGGTCTCTTATCGTGCTGATCCTGGACGTCCACGTTTGGAAGAAGTGCAGCTTGAATTGCTAAAAGCAATAGTAGATTTAGCTATGTTTGGTGCATCTGCGGAGGAGCAGCGTTGCTGTGAGATTATTCGTACTGTTCAAACGCTTTCAGAGCTCACTGATTAATTGATTGAGTTGGGAATCAATATTTTTCAAAAAAATACTTACATTCTTCTACTCCCTAGACGGACAAAGACGGGCAAATACTTGCGAGGTTAAACGCCACGTAGTGACTGTCTTGGTGAAGCTGAGTCGTTCTGAAGCTAATTATCATAATGCTCATCAAGGCCCATACTTTTGTGTGACCTCTATAAGGTCGCTTGAAACAGTGGCCTCAATGCTTGGCCTTGACTCCGTGATTTTTTTTATCTCAGGACGATAAAGCCTGAGTTTCCATAAGACTCACAACGGCAAACAAGCAAGCACCCTTGATAATGCATGTTTAGTATAAGGTGTCGCTGCCAGATCACAATTTCATGATTGCTTCGAGGCACAAATTGATTCCTAACGTGTATGCTCTTTGTGAAATAAAACACAATGAAATGGGACGGTCACAAGCTATCTCGTACAGTGGGCCGACTTATACAGTAATCAGAAGTGGCAAGCACTAGTCGTCAACTGCAACTAGTCACACTCAAAACTTGTACACTTTTTGAACCCTTGATCTTTTTTACAATTTTATGAAGAATGGAGACGACACAGTTAAGCCTGTCCTGATCATTTTGAGCGACGGTGGTACCGATGAGAACCCACGATATTATAATGTGATAGAGCATTTAAAAAAATATGATTTAGACGCATTATTTATAATGACAAATACCCCTGGCAGAAGCGCTTCAGAGTTGAGAGGCGCATGGCTCCACTAAGCCGAGAACTCACGGATGTTATCCTTCCCCATGACTCTTTTGGAATACATGCTTGACTCCAGCGGCAGAACAGTAGACATTAGCCTTGAACAGGATAATTTTAAAAAGGGGAAAATTTTGGCTGAAATATGGTCTGCAATGTGCATTGATGGACACGAAGTAGTTGCTATATACATAGGCCCGAACAACGATAGTTCCATAGTATCCTAGACCTGCCAACTGAAGGATGGTATTCCGAGCACATTAGAGAGAGCCAATATCTACTTCAGGTCCTTGACAATTTGTAAACATTTATGATTCCATTCTTTTTTTTTCTCTATTTTCATAGTAGTTTACCTTTGGTTTCTACCATAACTTTATAAATATTTAAAGAAAATTTTTCTTAAATTTTGTGAACCAGCTCAAACACCGACAATAAACATTTTTATCTAAAGTTAAAAATGTTATAGTATTTTTAATTATATTATTAGGTTGTGAATTACAATAATCAGGATTGCTGCAGCCAACACCAGAGTGCTCTGCATATGATTCTTCACGACCGTTTTCTGCCACCTCCATTATCACTCAGGTTAATGGATATCCAATGATTCCGGACCCTGAAGCACGTGACAAGAAGTCATTTTCTTCTTTCTTTATTTGCCACTACCTGCCGATCAGCATGCCGTATGATCTTTATTACCCAAGCGTGCATCAAGTTCTAGAAAAGAGATNAGACTAGGTTGTAGCAGAGGCGGACTCTTACTACTTAGTCCACTTGGAAGGGTATAGTCGAATGTCGTGTGCCAAACTGATTTTCCTCTGGGCCTCCGGGCCTTTTTATTGCGAGAAGCGGACCTCGGTCACGCGCTGGTTCGAAAAACGCAGGAAAACTTGCCGGGGGAGAATTTTGAAGAAAAGACAATAGCCTAAAATCTAATTGGCCAGAACTGCTCTAGTTTAGCCACTCAGAAATTGGCACATCCCACATCCAGCTTGTTCTCCTCTGTGCGTCAAGAGAAGGGAAGGTGATTTAATTACTCATTCCCTTTCTTTCTCTTTTACATCAAAAAGTTACAAGATTTTATCATAACTTGATATTAACGTTAAGATGTGGCATTATCATTATTAACGAATAGTAAGCATTGTTCACCCATTTAATCGAGCCCAATGCAAAAAGAGCGGTAAAAATCGCTTAATATTTAGGTTTGATTGAATAGATGTTCAGTACCTCATGGTATTAATAATAGTCTTGGTAGTAGTTAATTTTAGATTTTAATAACTATAATAATTGCTAGATTTTTTATAGAATGCCTGAATTTCATACTTTGCTGGTAACATATACAATACTAAAATTTCAAGATTTGTTAATAAGTTAGAAAAACAACTGTAGACAAAAAAAACGTATTTACACTTTCCTCTGATGGAATTTATATCAGAAGGATTTAAATCATAAAGTGGCGTGACAAAAATAGGTATATTAGATTGTAACATAAATCTTACTAATATATAAAGCAAAGTCGCTAAAACCGTTGTAATCGCTAACCGCGAAAACTACTAAACCGATTTTGCTGTAATTTTGCGGCTTACAGATTCTTAGCCAAGTATCTTATCCATTGGGCTAGAGTAGATTTGATTCTGGTTTCCAATTTTGTGTCTTTATATGGTACAGAAGACACACTATTCTATTATTTTTATTTGAACATAACTAGTTCTTTACATATAAACTACAGTAAAATCGTGTGAATTTGTCTATGCAACAAATTTAACATTGTTACTAATAATACGTGTAAAGATATTTGTTTCCGAGATAAAACAGCTATGGCAATTTAAACTTTAATTTAATTTGTTGATTATATATACTAAAATGATACACTTTTCAGTCATACATTATCCAATAATTATATTGATATTTAATGAATAACTAATAACTAATAACTAATCAAAATAATAATAGTGTTTTACTATTTAGTTGTAAATAAAAAAATTTCCCTTAATTATTAATATTCTAAAAATATGTATTGCAAATAAAAATTCATGAAATTAATTTATTATTAATAAAAGTATGTACAAATCCTAATAACATAAAACTATACCTTCTGTAGCTTATAAAGACGAAAAATTCTAAGCCAGCATCAAGTCCCCTCTGGTCATGTGGATGAGATACTTAAGTACACTAAATGTTTTTATATGTTATTTAGAGTAAAATCATATGTATTATTTATATCTATGAATGTCGAGGATTTTGATTAATAATAAATGATATTATGATATTTATCGTCCGGTAATTTACAAAAATTATAATGCTTAATCACTTATTATTATTATTCTGTAATTTTTATTCTTAAATATATAGCAAAAAATATCAGTTAAAATTTTGATTAGTTATTTACTAAATATTATTATAATAATAGGATAACGTATGACTAAAAATGCAGACTTTAAAAATTTTAAATGCATACTGTTGTCGAAATTAAATAATTATTGAATGGTAAAGTAAAATCAAAGATTTATGTTGAACAACCTAGAGGTTATTACCGAGAAATTTTTTAAATAAAATAAGGCTTTGTATGGTTTAAGAAAAAGTTCAAGACTATGAATCCCTCCTGACAAATCTCACCCAAGATCTCATCTGAAATCTCATGTGATTTTTCACCTGTGTTACGTCGGCGTGACGTGTGATTTGAGTCTAAGCTATCGCTTAATAACTCGGGACTCGCACTGGGCGCATAGGTGGAACGCAGGGCTAAATGGGTAGTTCAACTTAACGACGCGGTATTCGCAAAGGGGCTACGACTGCTTTCACGCGACTAAGACCGACTACTGTGCAATATTCCGATGCACTTGCTCGCGGCTCGATTAAAGTTGTTCGATTTTACCAGGAGTGGCATATCGAAGGGTATCCCATTTGCGATCTAAAACTGTCAGCACCATCACGAGTAAGGGTGTCGTTTCTCGGCTTTACGTGAGAAAGAGATGAGTTAACTCACGATCTGACTTTGATGCATTAATATCGTTGTAAGTATCTGCTTTAATCTGATCGGTCCTTGTTATTCGGATAGTATTACTACCGCGGAGAGTAATGGTATACGCGTGGCTAAATTAATATTCCCGGTGACCGTCGGGTACCAATATACTATGGCGAGTAATGGCGCTCGCGCAAAAACAACTTGATATTTCCCGGTGATACACGGGTATTAATACTATAGCGAGTAATGGCGTTCGTGCAAAACAACTTGATATTTCCCGGTGATCCATGGGTACTAATACTATGGCGAGTAATGGCGTTCGCGCAAAAAACACTTGATATTTCCCGGTGATCCACGGGTACAATGGCGAGTAATGGCGTTCGCGCAAAAAACCACTTGATATTTCGCGGTGATCCACGGGTACCAATACTATGGCGAGAAATGGCGTTCGCGCAAAAACACTTAATAGGAAGAAAGAAACTTTAGAAATTTGATAACTTGCCACTTACTTTTATTTAAAAAGGAAAACTCGGTACAGGCGTTGAACCAGCGTAGAACGGAAACCGCGCTTGAAGAAGATCAAGTGTCAGTAGAGGCGGAATATAGTTACCAGCTGATCGTTCGAGGGTGACAAGCAAAATTCGACTGTGTCTTCGCTTCGTAGTAGACTAGGTTGTAGCAGAGGCGGACTCTTACTACTTAGTCCACTTGGAAGGGTATAGTCGAATGTCGTGTGCCAAACTCATTTTCCTCTGGGCCTCCGGGCCTTTTTATTGCGAGAAGCGGACCTCGGTCACGCGCTGGTTCGAAAAACGCAGGAAAACTTGCCGGGGGAGAATTTTGAAGAAAAGACAATAGCCTAAAATCTAATTGGCCAGAACTGCTCTAGTTTAGCCACTCAGAAATTGGCACATCCCACATCCAGCTTGTTCTCCTCTGTGCGTCAAGAGAAGGGAAGGTGATTTAATTACTCATTCCCTTTCTTTCTCTTTTACATCAAAAAGTTACAAGATTTTATCATAACTTGATATTAACGTTAAGATGTGGCATTATCATTATTAACGAATAGTAAGCATTGTTCACCCATTTAATCGAGCCCAATGCAAAAAGAGCGGTAAAAATCGCTTAATATTTAGGTTTGATTGAATAGATGTTCAGTACCTCATGGTATTAATAATAGTCTTGGTAGTAGTTAATTTTAGATTTTAATAACTATAATAATTGCTAGATTTTTTATAGAATGCCTGAATTTCATACTTTGCTGGTAACATATACAATACTAAAATTTCAAGATTTGTTAATAAGTTAGAAAAACAACTGTAGACAAAAAAAACGTATTTACACTTTCCTCTGATGGAATTTATATCAGAAGGATTTAAATCATAAAGTGGCGTGACAAAAATAGGTATATTAGATTGTAACATAAATCTTACTAATATATAAAGCAAAGTCGCTAAAACCGTTGTAATCGCTAACCGCGAAAACTACTAAACCGATTTTGCTGTAATTTTGCATACGTTATTGTTTTATATGTGGTTTTCCTAGTGCAAAAATCGAATATAAACAGACGAAAAAAAATTATATCAGTTTTTATTAGACATTTTCAATTGGGTAACATAGATCCTTACGGAGAAATGTATTTTTCTGGGCTTCAATTGTGTATATCCCACAAAATAATGGTAAACTTTTGACGATATTTTTTTTATGTACTTCAAAAATGGCTAATTATCTTATTTAATTTTATAAAACATCTCGAGGATGTCTGTGGGATAAGAAATAAATTAATAAGTGCAGAAAAAGCTACTAAAGGTTATGTCTTAAGACAAGTGTGAGAGAGATAGATAACATACCAAACTATAGAATCTGCTGCATTGAAAATATCGTGGGATACAACTACTTTTAGTCCCATCAGTGTGACAAAATACAAGTCCCGACGGAAACATTTTTTTTGTCCATCAAAATAATGCGTTTTGGGGCATTTACAGTCAAACAAAATAGGTAAAAATTGAGAGGTTTGGAAAATTTTTGATAGCAAAAATTACAAGTTTCGTGCACTAAAAAAAGTTTAAGTCTTTCAGTACCAAAAAATACTAGTTCCAAGGAAAAAAATAATACATTTAGGAACATCAAAGGTCTGTATTTTGGGACATTTACAGTAGAAAGTGACAGGTGAAAATTTTTTAAACCTCTCAATTTTAACCCATCTCATTTTACTGTGAATGTCCCAAAACACATTGTTTGGATGATGGCAAAAGAAAAAAAATTTCCGTTGGGACTTGTATCTTGTCACACTGACGGGACTTATACTTTTTCAGCGTACGGAACTTGTAATTTTGGCTATCGAAAAACTTTTACAATACTTTTTCAGCGCACGGAACTTGTAATTTTGGCTATCGAAAAATTTTCAGTATTTTTTCAGCGCACGGAACTTGTAATTTTGGCTATCGAAAAATTGTCACCTATCTCACTTTACTGTATCAGTCCCCACACAGTCAAAAAATCAGCTGACGATTTGGCATCAGAAATCAGCTGAAAAATCAGCTGATTATTTTTAGCCGTGCGTGCAGCTGGGTATCCCGGTTACCGATGACACTCTTTGGCAATGGGCAAGTGAACTAGGTTTATTTCTACCCTGAAGCTCCAGGATTGATGAGTGCCACCAATAAAAAATTATTCTTAGCGATAACGTCTCCGGCAGAATACCAGGAGACGTGTCTAGCTAGAGCACAACCTACTCCAACACTTGACAGTTATGTGGCCGTTCCACTATTCGGCCTCGTGCCGTCAGAGTATTTTATAATTCCAAATGTAAGCCAAGGAAGACAGCCCTGAGGACCACGGGCAGCCACAACGGCTTCCTTCTCAGAGGTCGTCCCAACAGCATACCCACAGAGAAGGTATTCTCTAGGCCCACTTTCATGACTAACGATGAACGGTTGGTTATCCGGGGAACGACCTGAAAATGAGATATTCTGTGGTCAGCGTCGTACCTCCCTTCTGTACGGTCTCCGTACATAGAGACTCAAAGGATAAGAGTCAAGCTACCTGCAGCCAGCTCTTCATCATTAGGAATAATAAGGAATAGCTGGAAGTTTCATCACTGGCCCTTTTCAGAGGCCATTATAAGTATTTACGTTCCCTACTTAGCCATCAGTCTCATCGGTTCTTTTGAGGGCCACTAAGTTTAATCTACCTTGCCAACAAATACATTTTTACTACCAGCTCCGGAAGCGATTCGACAACTAAAATACTATGTTAACTAGATGGCCATTATTAAACCAAGTCAGTCATTCACTGGCAGTCGTCACGAGTGAAGTTGTTCTACGCAATACTGGGAACTACGGTGACCGATGACCCTATATTACCCTTTTGACTGTAAGCATTTAATCAGAAATCACCGATCCTCTCCAAGGTCTGCGCTGGGCGAACCTAACAGCTATGAAGGGAAAAAAAACTTGAGCCAACGGGGCAGTCTCCAACGGGCAAGCATCATGAACAAATCTCCCCACCTTAGATCACCAAAACAACTGAATCTGTAAAAAAAGGTGCTTTAGACACCAGCGTATTCGACATTATACCAGGGAACCTTGGACAAAATCTCTACAATTAGCTTCAAAGCTTCAGACTTTGTAATTTTGTTCCTGATCAGTCTGGGGCTTCAACAGCAAGCTAGAAAAGATCAACCTGTGGTATCTATGCAGTCACAATAGCTGTCAACTTGAGTCAAAAGAGTTTACTTAAGAAGCTAACCTGTCTTTTTTAGGGCCATCGGACGTCGAACTACCTTGCCAACAAATACATTAGAACTTAACAAAGTTGACAGAAAACAGACTTGAGGGATCACAAAAGTCTCAAGCTTATGCCAAAAGTCGCAAGAGGGTGAATTGGAAGGAAAACTTTAAATGTATCTAATGAATACAATTTTAGGTATTGAGGAACTGGCGCAGAAAATTTATCGAGATTGGAACAGCAGCTTCAAAATTGCCAAACAAAGAGTCCATTACGTGAGAAATCAGCTTTTCATTGCACCCTCACTGTAATCTCCTAAATCTTACAGATTTTTAAATAAATAGAAAATGTATTTGTATTTTTGCGGCGATAAAAAATGTAGTGATCAAGCTTCAGGACTTTGTTGCTCTGGTAATAAAGTTGTCAGATAAGAGAAAAAAATTTTTTTTTTAATATAAATTTTTTGAGAGTGAGCATGAGGTCAACTTAGTTTTGCCAGAAAATGATCAGGGTGAGACTCACATCAGATTGCAGACGCCTACCGTATTCATCTACTAGATTGTTTTACTGCATAAAAAAATTATTCGTTATAGTGAACCCGGGTAACGCAAAAATTATTTACAATTGATTGTGCAACCAGTACACTAATATACAGAATAAAATTCATCATGGTGAGTGGTCCAGGGATCTTCTAACAAGAAGGAATGATGACATCCTGGGAAACCTTGATTTTTTGCGTTTCTTTACCAGACATCGACATGGATGGCCTAGCACTCCATGAGGTAAATAGATAATGGAAAAAACATCCCCCTCCAAAAAGACCCATTTACTCCAATAGTTATAGAAACAGCCATGTAAATGATTTTTTTCATTTTTAGATTAAACAAGTTTTTCCAAAGACACAACAATGTCAGGCAACCAAAATTGTGCTATTTTTTAAATCAAGTATAAAAAAAAAAATTATTAAATGAAATTAAAGGAAAAATGTGCTGTAACTACTAAACATTTTTTTTATAATACATGTAAAATAAGTAATTTTATTTTTTTAAAAACCTATTAAATTTAATACTATATATAGTTATACAAAATAGAAGAGACACGAGACCCGGTTCGCGGTTTTTGAATTAAGATTCTACGAGTGTACTGACCTGCATTAAACGCATACAGTAAAGCTGTCTGCTTGCAGCTATTCCAACTTTGGACTGGTACAGTTTAATGCAGCACTGTACTGTAGAGGTCTAGAGGGGACGCTAATATTTCGCCTAATTGTCAAATCGCCTAATTAATGACATGTGGCCTAATTTTTGATGTTTTGCCTAAAATTTGTGTCACTTTGCCTAATATCATGACGTTTCGCCTAATTTTAAAGTTTGTTTCAGTCACAGATAATATCACTGTAAGCTTATGCGTGCAGTTAGTGGTATTAGATTTTTTTAAATGTATCTATTTTTTGGTCTTTTTTTTAATGATGAATTTAATAAATAGCAACTTTTGGAGGCCGAATAGTGCTCTAACTGTTTTGCGTTTTTATTAATTATTCTGTTTTTCTTGCCATCTCTGGTGGCGTACAGCTTTTTTAATTAAAAAGTCTCGAAATTTTGGTTTGTTACGGTCATTTCCACAATGAAATATTTAATATATTAAGTTTTCAAAGACAGGAAGTATAAATTTTTAGCTATTTTATTTTACCAGCACTAAGAATATAGTTTTTGTTTGGATGATTTATCCGTTTCCAAGTCATTTGTACATGCGTACATAGCTTATTTTAACTTAGTTGGGTTATTGGGTTATATGAGTCATTGGTATATCGTGATGTTATCGTAGCGAAATGTTTTTTAATAGTTTTTATGATTTATTGTGTAGACAGAGACTTACCTTAATTCATTTACACTATTATAATTTTTATTTAATAGTTTTAAAAGTTTAACGCATTTTTCACGCCCATACAAGTAGTAAGGGTACTATTTTTTCAGACACTCTGATAGATACATGTCATACGGCTGGCTGCGAGAGCGGGGGCGTGGCCGGGATCCTATTTTGCAGATGCCACGTGATCCTGCATGGGTAGCCAGTATGCGCGGTGGGCCCACGTAATTTAAATATTGTTACCGACGCTGTTTGGTCGGTAACAATTTTTTTTTTTTTTTTTTGGAGGGGGAAATTAAGGCGTCCAAGTTCCAAAGTTCCAACTGTGCCGATTGGTAAGCGTGACAGAATTTGAAAATTGCAAAATTCAAAAATTTGTTCTAATTCTTGACCGCTCTTCGTAAGGGTTAGTAT
>NW_019380177.1:5466-21042 GCF_000648655.2 Copidosoma floridanum | reverse complement strand
TATTATCAATTTCATAATCATAATTATTATAATTATTATTATTATCGGTATCATCATTATCATCATTTTTATTATTATCATTTTTTTTATTATTGTTATCATTATTATTATCGTCATTATTATTATTATCCCTCTTATTAATATCATCGTTATTATTATCATTGACATTATTATAATCTATTTATCATATAATACATTATCATCATTATTATTTTTATTATTATCAGTATCAGTATCATTATTATTATTATCATTGTCATCATTAACACTATCATTATTATCGATATTATTATTATTACTCTTGTCATCATTATCGTTACTATTATTATTATCGTCACCATTATCATTATCAACATCGTCATTTTAATTATTTTTATCATCGTTATCATCATTATTATTATTATCATAATTAACATAATCTTAAGAGTATTATTATCACCATTGGTATTATTCTCATCATCATTATTATGACCATAATTATCATCGTTATAATAATCATTATTTTTATCATTATTTTTTTTTGTTGTTAACATCATTATTACCAACATCATTATTATCATGATTATTATCATTATTATTACTATTGATATTAATATCCCTGTCATTATTATTATTATTTTGATTATTACAATCATCAACATTTTAATTCTTATTATTATCATTATCATCATCATTATTATTATCATCATCATCATCATCATCATCATCATCATCATCATCATTATCATTATCATCATCATCATCATCATCATTATCATTGTCATTATTATAATCATTATTATCATTATCTTTAACACCATTATCATTATTATTATTATTGTAAGGGATAGAGATTTGGAATCAGTCAAAAATAGAGAAGTCAAAAGTCATTTTTTATAAGCTTACTCAGATTTTTTTTTTTTTTTTTTTATAAAACTCAGAGCCAGAAGCCCCTACCTGTTGTCTATGTCAATGTCTCTGAAGGTACTGCACTGTTCCTCCTTCGTTCGCATTGCCGCGACCGCCAAGGTTCTCCCTCTCCTCTCGTTCATTTAGCTCTACTCGCTCTCTTGCTCAGCAGACTCGCATAGGTATTGATAACTCCTGGCTTTTAGGTATACATTTTTGTTTTTCAGACACGTATTAGTGCATACGAATACTTTTTAGATAAGCAGCTGTGTCCACGTGCGTTAGCACGATTGTTTGTTTTAATATTCGAACTTTATAGACTCCGGTGATAATTCCCTTTGCCTGGCGGCGTGGTTTTTCTTATGAAAGACCCCCCCGGTATACAAACCTCATCAACATCCACTTGGGGTATCATGAGTTTAAAGGGGCGTGACAGCAAGCGAGGTCAATTACCTCTTACCCTGATAACCGGAAACTATCACTGTGCCCTTTTTACCGATAACGCGCGTATGATCACCTATTTTTATACATTTTTATTATAAACGCTAGCTTGCCCTTTTATTTAATGTTGACGCATCATGTTGGGATCTCGCACACAGGAATCAAGCACCTGTCGATCGTCCCTTTTCAATTTTCGCCCTCACACATTATTCAACATCCCCTCGTTTGGCTCATTTCCCCTACTGTTTGGGTGGAGTGATCGCGGGACTTTCGTTCCATTTTCAACACTCCCCCCTGTACAAGAGGCAGGGTCTGCTTGTACCTCTTCGCGATATAACACAATCAATCTTTCAACTGCTCGCTCGTACTCTGCACCTCTGGAGCGTATTTTCGCGGAACGGATTACGCCGTCTGCCCCTGCGTACACTTCTGTGATTGAACCTATGCGCCAAGTATTGCGGGGAGCTTTATCATTAATTATCATAACCAGATCACCGCGCCGGACATTGTCGGTCATGTTACGCTACTTGGGCCGCGACTGCAACGTTCGTACATACTCCGTTAACCAACGTTGCCAGTAGTGATAGTCTAGAGCATTCGCATGTTCCCAATCTTTTCGTGAGCAGACGCGCGGTACATACTGTTTTGAGAGGTCGAGCACGCCTGAAGAACTTCCTATCAGAAAATGGTTTATTGTTAGCGCTTTCGGTGCCCCTGGATTCACCAGCACATGCATCAGTGGTCGAGAATTTACAACGTGTTTGGCTTCCACTAATAACGTACACAGTACTTCTTCGGAAGGCGCTTTGTCTTTCAATGTTGCTGACAACGCGTTTTTGACGGATCGTACCAATATTTCCCAGACGCCACCCATATGGGGTGCGTCTGGGGGGTTAAACACCCATTGCATGCCATTGGCAAGTGCGTATGTTCTTTGCTCCGCTCTAATTATCTTGGCGACCTCCGACCGTAGCTCTGTGCACGCGCCGCGGAAGTTAGTCCCGTTGTCGCTATATACAAAGGCCGGATGACTCCACCTGGCCGACATTCGTTGTAGGGCCGTAATCGCCGTACTTGCCGACAAACTGGCCGCAATTTCTAAGTGTACTGCCCACGTAGTAAGGCAAGTAAAGAGCACACCCCATCGCTTGACCCGGCTGCGCCCTACCTTTACTATCATTGGACCGAAATAGTCTATTCTGTGCTGCCCTTGCCCCCAGGACTAAGTATTTCTGCAGTAGCTCGTTCACCACTGTCTCGTGGTTGGCATGTTTGTAATGCCTATGGAATTCGTGTACTAGAGCTCGCGTTGTCAGGTGTCGTCCGTTTAACACAACAGGTTCGTGATTATAATCTACTCACTTTTTTCGCGTAACGCGTCCCCGGATACGCATTATTCCTACTTAATCGACAAATGGCATGTACTGGAAGAGTTTGCTTTCCGCAGGTAATTTACGGTTCTGTTCGAGCGCTGCAAGTTCTCGTTTAAAACTGTCCGCTTGAGTTTTGCGTATGACAAAGTCTTCAGCAACCTGCTGCTCCTGAACGGGATTAGTCTCAGAGGGTATACGCGCCCATCGCCGAAAATACTTGAGGATGTTTCTCGCTACGATCACGTGACCCCGCCACACTAGTAAGAGTGCTACCAACGGTACATACTCCTCCTGTTCTGACACTGCCGCGACTCTCTAGCACCGGCTTTCTAAATTCTCGATGGACTTTACTGCCGCACTTGACAAGGCTTCCTCCACAGGCCACTGGCTTTCAGGCTTGTGTAAAAATTCGTGTCCCGAGAACCAGTGCTGCGCGTCGCTCTCGCTCATGGGGTTTCCTCTGGTGGCTAGGTCTGCGGGGTTTTGTTTAGTGGGTACCCACTTCCAAATCGCGTCTATAGTGCGTTCTGAAATTTCGCCCAGACGGTGCGCGACGAACACTTGTCGCGTACGAGGATCTTTCTGTAGCCAGTGCAATACCGCTCGTGAATCGGACCATAAAAAACATCGCGAACATGGGATTTCAATTTCGGTCTGGACCGTATTTAAGAGCCGTGCCGCCAATACTGCCGCTTTTCACTCTAGTCTGGGTATCGTCAGCTGTTTGTCCGGTGCGACTCGTGACTTCGCCATCAACAAGGCGACATGTGCACTCTCCTCAGTCGTTTCGCATCCAAGGTAAGTACACGCCGCGTACGCACGAGTGCTGGCGTCGTAAAATACGTGCAACTGAGCGTTTTCATATATTGATCTCTTAGGCGTGATACATCTGTCGACGCGTATCGTATTAAGTTTCTTAACAATGTTGAGCCACGCGAGCCAATCCCCATATTCATCCTCGCGCAACTGGTCGTCCTACCCAATCCCACTGCGCCAAACTGCCTGTAATATCAATTTAGACTTCAACCTATACGGTGCTAATAGGCCTAGCGGGTCGTATACCGACATCATGAAACGTAAGTATTGCCGTTTTATAGGCCGTTCTAGCCCGCTGAGTAAAGATGGGGGTACATGCTTTAATCCTACATTAAATGCTAGTGTGTCGGCGTTTGGGTCCCAGTGCATTCCGAGTACACGTTCTATATTTTTGTCACAATGCGCCGTCATTTGGTTCGGTGATTTCATCGCGACCCTCTGTAAATCACGCACATTTAAAGTTTCATTGCACGCCCAATCATGCATCTCGAAGTTTGCGTGTCCATTTATTTCGATGACGTCACAAATGAGCGTTTCTAACTGCCTGACGTCTGATCTGCTCACGAGAAAATCATCCACGTAAGAATTAATTTTAATGCTTCGCGCTGCTTCCGGTTTCCTTTCCGAAAAACATTGGGCATTAGTATCTTTTATACAGTGTGCACTGCATGGCGAAGATTTTGCTCCGAACACCAACCTCGTCATTTCATACGTGCGCAGATAGTCGGTTCTGGATGGTCCCCGCCAGAGGAGACGAAGCGCGCCGCGATCTTCTTTACGCATGTTCACGTGTAAGAACATGTCTTTGATATCAGATTTACAGGCCACCGCATATTGCCTGAAGCGTAATAACACCCCTGAGAGCGATTGGATGAGGTCGGGACCCGCGTTGAGCTGATCGTTCAAACTAATACCATTCGTCTTAGCGGCCGCGTCGAAGACAAGTCTAACTCTGCCCAGCTTTGACGCGCTAGTTACGCCAAAGTGCGGGAGATTCCAAATCCGTGTAGGTAGCGAGTCGTCTGTCACCTCTTGTGCATAACCCTGAGCAATGAACCGACTTATTTCGCCATAATAAAGACGTGCGTAGTCATTACCCCGATCTAATCGTCTCTCCAACGAATACAGCCGCTTCAGAGCGGTCGCGCGACTATCGAGGTTCGGGGCAGTGTCATTACGCGAGAGTAGGCCTGTCTCCCACCCCCTAGTTAGTTGTCGACTGCTCGTTTGTAATATTCTCATTGCTCGTGCATGCGCTGGGTTCACGCGCTCTGACTCCCGCACTCCTATACTCTCTACCTGAAAATACTCTCAAACTAAGTTGCTAAGTACACTTAATTCTCCGTCGCAATTCATACAAGGATCTGTGTACTACCCACCCTAATGCAGTATAAGATAGTGCGACTCCTACATTGCTGAGATATCGGGTCTCTCTACTCATTAATATCTCCCAATTGTCTTGTCCGATTAACACACACGGGGTCGCATCCGTATAAGGTCGAATAATCACGCTTAACTCTTTTCCCACCCATCATACTAGCTCGCGCGGTAAAGACTGTGTGGGAAACGACATTGCCGATACCGCTAATGCCCCCTTTATCGACTGTGGATCTCCCATCCCTTCGATGGTAAAGTTCACGCGTCGACATGGCGTCGGCGCGTTTGCAAAGTCTCTAATGCCCTGAATGTTAACGATAGAATTAAATTGAATTGAATTGAATTGAATAGTTTATTGAGGCTAAGGACTCAGGGTCCTTAATAGCCAAATCTTAATACATTGCCTTACATTTGGCGGAAACAGTAGGCACGCAGGCCCGCTTATATAGTTTGAGATTCAAGCTGTGTGTCTAATCTAGTGCATATTAGTAATAAAGATAAGAGAAGAAAAAAGTATAGATAAATTTAACATAAAATTTGAATAAAAATAATATAAAATTCAATACTGGAGTGCAGTAAATAAACGAAATAATTAATTGTAAAATCACATCCCTCAATTTAGCCGCAAATCTATTGATTCCAAATATTGCAAGAGGTCGATCTTAAAGTTGGGAGAAGCAGCCTTTTTCCGAAGCCTGACTGGTAGATTATTCCATAATCTCACCGCTCCCACCGCAAAGCTGCATCTATAAGACTCCGTTCTGGCCCAGGGAACTATAAGGTCAGATACGGACGACCTTTCAGAGTACTCAGCACGAGCAGCTCAAAAATTGATGTTGACATCAAGGTACCCCGGGACCTTATAGCGCATGACCGAGACAAGTAGACAAATGGTGACATATTTAATTCTACCTTCCAGACTCAGAATCGAGTACTTTTTGAACACAGGCGTGATGTGATGCCACTTGGGCGTACCATCTACAAAGTGCAGTGCAGCGTTTTTGCATCGTTCAAGCTTGCGTCTCATTTCACCAGAGATGCCCAAGAAAAGAGATGCGCAGTACTCCAGATGAGGAAAAACTAGCAGCTTGGCAAGCAGCAGCCGAGTATCCACCGGCAAACAATCTCTGCATCTTCGAAGACACGATAATGTGCCACAGAACTTCCTGGAAACCGCAGTGCAATGAGCTCTGAGTGTAAGTTCACTGTCCAGGACAACACCAATCACAGTAATCTCTGATGAAAACTCTAGCGGAACATTGCCCATAATTAGAGTAGGTGGATCAACTGAAGCCCGAATCTCGCGCAAGTAAGCTCTGGAGGCAAACCATACTGCCTTGGTCTTACTGCAATTAATTACCAGACCATTAACCGTTGCCCAGGAAGAGACCGTATCCAGCACAGCACCGACTCTGTCCGCAATCATCCCGACCTCCTCGACACTGCCCGATGCGTATATGAAAAAATCGTCAGCATATTGGTGCGTACTGACGTTAGAACAGATGTCGGGAAGCTCATTAGCAAATAATGTGAACAGTAGGGGGCCCAGAATACTGCCCTGTGGTACACCACTTGAACGAAATAGCGCCTGCGAAAGTTCTCCATCAGGGGCGCGAACCACTTGGGTGCGATTAGTCAGATAGGACAATATCCAGAGACATGCCATATCAGAAAATCCAAGAGCCTCAAGCTTATCAATTAGCAGATGAACATTGACAAGGTCAAAGGCCTTCGTGAAGTCCACAGACACCAGAAGAGTCACCTGCCTCCTATCGATCGCCAATTTTAAATCATCAACAATCTTAACCAGTGCAGTACTAGTGCTGTGTCTTTTGTGGAATCCTGACTAAAGTGGATAGAGCAGGGAATCATCCTCAACAAAAGAAAGTATTTGTTTGTATGCCAACGCCTCGAGGAGTTTTCAGGATGCACTCAAGATACTGATGGGACGAAATGAATCAGGCGTTAACGCTGGCTGCCGTTTGGGTATTGGGATTACTATGGCCCTCCTCCAGGCTGAAGGGAAATAACCAGTCTGCAATGAGGCATTGAAAATATCTAATAGAACAGGAAATATTACAGGCATGCTTAGCTTAATAATTTTTAGAGATAAGCCATCAGGACCCGCAGCATTTGAATGAGAGGAAGCAAGAGCCTCAATCAGATCTCCAAAGTCCACAGGCCTAAAATAGAGCCTGTTATCAGGCGAGATGCGCGCAGTCGGCCGCCGGCTATGCAGTGGAGTAGGATCATCAGTACCAACAAAGTGCTTGTTCATGCTAGTTGGTGATACTGGAAGCTGCTGACATGTCCTCGCACCACGAGTCAGTCCCAACTTGTTAATTACCCGCCATGTCTCTGATGTGCTGCGGCATTCCTGCAGTTTGTTGTGGTAGTAGTTATGCTTGGCATTACGAATTGTCAGTTTTATCAAGTTGCGCAGACGTTTGTACTTATCACCCATAGCCTGGTCATGACTTCTCCTGAACGAGCGCCAGGCTGCAGTGCGTGCTCGGATAATGCCTAGAATATACTCATTCCTCCAAGAGCTGGGCTTGCTTTTAGTCTTAATAGCACGGTAAGGAGCGTGCGTATCCAGTACCGATAGTAAAATCGAGGAAAACCGCTCAACCTTCGTGTCGATGCAAGGCGATTCCAAAACCAACCTCCAATCAACGCCAGCCAGATCCTCAAGCATAGACTCCTCGTTGAAATACCGGAAACATCGCAGCATTCGTGTGTTATTCCTGGGAAGAGTTGCAGGTGCTCTAAATTCAGCAAAAAGTACGTCATGTCGTGATATCCACGGAAAACTATCTATAAATGTCAACATCATTCGAGCAGCTGGTACATATATAATCGATCATAGTCCAGGAAGCACCTGATAGATGTGTAAAATCGAAAAGCATACGTTCGAGACTAAGAAATAGCAGTGATCGACAGAGTATTCTTAGATTCGTGGAGTCTGCAGCCCAGTCAATATTTAGGTCACCTATTAAAATCAGGTGATCATATGCAGTGTTACAATTCAGGATTGCCTCCTCCACATCTTCCCAGTGTCCCGCTTTGGGCGGGCTATATACAATCGCACACAAAATTCGAGTAGAATTTAGCACAATTTCGGCAAGCAGGAACTCAGGATGTACACTACGTGATGCATGCTGCTGCGAGACACAAAACATTCTGCATTTTGATGGCTGACGCACACACAAGGCAACCCCACCACCGCCTCTGCCGCATCTGTCATTCCTTAAAGGCATGTAACCATCCACCCGCACCTGGTGATCACCGATGTGATGCTTCAAGAAAGTTTCGCTAATACCAAAAATATCAGCCCTATTATTAACAATGATGGTCTTTATGTCATGATAATGTGCCGGAAGCGATTGTGCATTTGTATGACCTATAACTAGATTGTGCCCACTAGTATTATGGTCCTTATTCACCATAATTTATGCTGCATGACTTGCGTTCTATCTTAGATCGTAAAATGGCACATAAAGACAAGTCAAGAGCTGAGTGCGAAACATTATCCAGTTTACTATGACAACAATTAACGCATTTGAGCTGAGTTTTCGTTTTACAATGCTTTGACTCGTGCTGGCCAGCACAAAATCCGCACACTGCAGCACCATTACAGTTGTTGGCCATGTGTCCAAAACTTTGACATTTGTAGCATTGTAGTATGCTTATGTGGTCCGCAAAACGACACTGAAGCCACCCCAAGTAGATGCGAGCACGCTGGAAGAGAACAGAACGCGCGGTAGGTGTTACTTGAATTACACACGACCTGTATCTCTTATTATTCGCTGGGTACATGAACACTATGGTAACATCAGTGGGTGCACAGTCAGGTAAATTTTGCTGTGTAATTGCTTTAAGTATTTCCTCCCTCGAGAGGCTGACGGGTATGTCATGAACTATTATCCGTGGCAGTAATTTGCTTTCCTGTTTTACCTCCAGCCCAACATCACGCAGATCAGAACAGTCAGCAAGAGCTCCAAGTCCATCGCCTTCGATCACGACGTTCTTTTTGGATAGCATATTGACTCGCTTAACTCGAATTCCAAGGTTGGAGGCTTTCACTTTTTCCAAGAGTGTGCTTTTAGTTACCTTCGCTGAATCAAATCTCTCGATGTAATTCTCGCTCGGTCCGACAATCACTCGAGCAGTTTTACTAATCGGTATGGTTTTACCCTTATTCAGAATAATTTTCGGGTCACTGGGCGCACCAGCGACTCGGCCACCAGAAACAGCTTGTGCAAAGGTAGGCATAGAGAGATCTCCCGCACGGTCGGTAGATTGCACAGAAGACCTCCCAGCCAGAGATATAGAGCGACGAGTCTCCTCCAACATGTGCTTACAAGCGTTAATCATATTTTCCTTGGCCAACTTGGAAGTGTAGGCAAGTGAAATAGTGCTAATTACATCACAAAAGCCGTTGGCAGCATCAAAAATAGCTTGTATGCGCGATGAAACCTTTTCATTTTTGTAAGCAGTATAGAGTGATTCGCGTAGTCCATTGACCCTCCGAAGTAGTTTGCTGACATCATCACTGGACAAATTTTGCCCCGATCTGGTGGCTTGAGCTTCGTAGAAGCCGTCCTCCTCGCTGGCCTCGCTGCTATCTCCCATAACACAGCTACATCAAGCAGTCAAAACACCGCAGCAGACGGCACAGCCGAGATCCCGCATGCACAGCGGACCAGCCGAGATTGCCGCCGAGAGACGAGAAGCAACGTGGAAACTTCAGCAATATGCGAAGTAAATTGAAGGGCAAGTCGAATCCGCACGATACTGCTAACATTCGTACAGATGACTTGCAGTAAAGTGCATGCAAGAAACCTGCAACAAAGCGCCCGCAGGCAAAACAGAGCAAACACACAATCCAATAATGAGGTGCCAAAGAAATCATGACCATTCAACAACTCACCAAAAGAGAGAGAGGGTGTCCCGTGAAGACCCAACAGACTAGCCAGACCCTCAGTAATCGAGGTAATGGTGGAACCATTATCTAAAAATGCAAATGTTTCATGGGCACCAGCTGGTCCTCTAACGGTTACTGGAATTATTTTAAGCAAGGCAAAGGGTCTAGCTAGTCATAACGTCCCAGGTACATCCTCCGCCTCTCGCGTTATGTTTACTTGTTCTGTTCGGCGCGATGACATACCATTATTCTCCACGCAGGCTTCTTTATGTCGATGCAGCAACGTGTGATGTGATCCCGAACAATGTGCACACGTAACCTCCAGACAAGCTCCTTGCAGATGACCGACACCCAAGCACTTGTAACACTTTCCCCATCGTTTGGCCAGCAGCCATCTTCTGTTCACTGGCTCTCGCGCGAGCTCACGACAGCTGGCCATATCATGGTTATCGCGCTGGCATATAGGGCACGCAGATCGATTCACAATGTTGTCCCAAATTCCTAGCCCACTTTCGGCGGCTCACATCACATGTTGTGTTCTAGCGGTTCTAGGTGGCTTCCCGCCTAGGCCGCCTTGTTTGGGTTCCGCGGTCTTCATCCCGAATAAACCTCCTGCTACCGCCAGTTGGGCCTCGCGATACACAAAGTCGGCTAACCGCTCCAGCTCTGCCTTTTCTCCGGGGTTCTCTGACACGTTCTTATTGTACGCGTATTGCAAGATTTGTGGCAGCTTCGCGCCTATCCCGTGCACAAGGTCCGGACTATACAAATATCCTGTCAAACCTAAGCTCTTAAAAACGGTGACTGTATTACGCAGGCTGGACGCGAATTGCGGCAGGGACACTTTCCCGCTCTCTAAGTGTAGCAAATCGTTTAATTCTTGTACAAGTTTGCGTGCTATAGCGTGGGCATTGCCATAATGCAACTTAAGTGTTTCCATGATGGCTGCCGCTCCACAACCTGTAGCTAGCAGTGCCTGTACCACTTGCCTCGCATCTCCTTGTACCGCCGTAAATAGCCTCGCGACATTTTCGGCATCACTGTAGCCCCCGGCATCAGTACTCGCATTGAACATCTGTTTAAAATGACGCCATTCCAGTACGTTGCCGGTAAACAATGGCAGAGTTTTCGCGTCGGTAAGTCGCGTTAACAAACGCAATTCATTAGCTGAGCTAAAGCAGTCTTGTAGTGCGCGCAAGAAAGCTTCAAACACTCCGGCGAGTTCTGAGAGTAACTCCCGGTTACCTGAATGATTTCGCACGTCGTTACGCGTAGACTCTGCTGTTAGCTGTACTTGTCCACCCACTGCGCGTTCTAGGTTCTCGCCCTCGCCATTCTCGTCTTCCACGTCCTCCGGCTGGCGTCCATATAGACGTGCGAACAGCTTGTCGGTGGTGGTCAGGCTTCGTATTTTCTTGGCAGCGTAACCTTTGGACTCGTTCGCCTCATCTCTTTCTTGTCCAAATCGCCTCTTATATGCCATCTTGTTCCTTCTCTTTACATTGTTAGATCCCGTCTTGGTAATTCCCGGGATTCGGCACCATTTGTAAGGGATGAAGATCGGGAATCAATCAAGAATAGAGAAGTCAAAAGTCATTTTTTATAAACACACTCAGATATTATTGTTTTTTTTTTTTATATAAAACTCAGAGCCAGGAGCCCCTACCTACCGTCTACTTCAATGTATCTAAAGGTACTGCCCTGTCCCTCCTTCGTTCGCATCACCACGCCCATCAAGGTTCCCCCTCTCTTCCCGTTCGTATAGCCCTACTCGCTCTCTTGCTTAGCAGACTCGCATAGGTATTGGTAACTTCTGGCTTTCAGGTATACATTTTTGTTCTACAAACACGTACTAGTGTATACGAATACTCTTTAGATAAGCAGCCGAGTCCACGCGCGTTAGGACGATTGTTCGTTTTTATATTCGAACTTTATAGCCTCCAGTGGTAATTCCCTTTCGCCTGGCGGCGTGGTTTTCCTTATGAGAGACCCACCCGGTATACAAACCCCATTAACAGCCACTAAGGCCTGGGGTATCATGAGTTCAAAGTGGCATGACAGCAAGCGAGGTCAATTATCTCTTGCCCTGATAACCGAAAAATATAACCGTGCCCTTTTTACCGATAATGGAAGTATGATCAGCTACTTATTGACATTTTTATTATATTCGATAGCGTGCCCTTTTATTTTATGTTGCCGCATCATGTTAAAATCTTGCACACAGGAATCAAGCACCTGTCAATCGTCCCTTTTCAATCTTCGCGCTCACACATTATTCAACATCCCCTCGTCGGGCTCATTTCCCCTACTGTTTGGGTCAACTGATCGCGAGACTTTCGTTCCATTCTCAAAAATCATCGTTATTAGCATTTTCATATTTATCATTATTATTATTATTATTATTATCATCATCATCATCATCATTATTATACTCATTATTATAATCATTATTATCATTACTTATATCATCATTATCATTACTTATATCATCATTATCATCATTATCATCATCATGAACATTTCCTTCATCATTATTATTATCACCATCGGTATCATTCTTATCATCATTATTATGACCATAATTATCATCGTTATAATAATCATTATTTTTATCATTATTTTTTTTTGTTGTTAACATCATTATTACCAACATCATTATTATCATGATTATTATCATTATTATTACTATTGATATTAATATCCCTGTCATTATTATTATTATTTTGATTATTACAATCATCAACATTTTAATTCTTATTATTATCATTATCATCATCATTATTATTATCATCATCATCATCATCATCATCATCATCATCATCATCATTATCATTATCANAACAATCATTATTATCATTATCATCATCATTATTATAATCATGATTAATATTATTATTTTTAGTATTAGCAACATAATCATTATTAATATCATTATCATTATCATAATCATTATTATCACAATTATTATCATCATTTTCATCATCATTATCATAATAAATTTTATTTTTATCATCATCGACATGTTTGTTTTTCTCATTATTATTTTTATCATTATCATTGTCACAATCATTATCTTTAGCATCATAACTATTTTTATCATCATTATCATTGTCCCCATTTTTATCATTATTATCATCATCACCATTACCACTACCATTGTTATTAGCATTATCATCATTATCGTTAATATCGTCATTAGAATCATGTTAAAAATTATCATTATCATCATAAGCATTAACGTTTTTATCATATTTAACATAATTTTTATCATTATTATCGCTATCATTAACTTTACAAATATCACTATTATTATAATTGTCATAATCAGTATTATTATAACCAGTAACATTATCGTTATTACCTATATTATTACCGTCATTATTATAATCACTATAACCATTATTAACATCTTCATTTTAATTACAATCAACATTATTATCGTTATCATAATTATTATCATTATTATTATCATTAATATTATCATTATCGTTATCATAATTATTATCATCATTATCATCATCGTCACCGTCGCCGTCCTTGACAATACCATTATCATTATTATCATCAACATCATAATCATTATCATCATCATTATCACATTATTATAATCATGATTAATATTATTATTTTTAGTATTAGCAACATAATCATTATTAATATCATTATCATTATCATAATCATTATTATCACAATTATTATCATCATTTTCATCATCATTATCATAATAAATTTTATTTTTATCATCATCGACATGTTTGTTTTTCTCATTATTATTTTTATCATTATCATTGTCACAATCATTATCTTTAGCATCATAACTATTTTTATCATCATTATCATTGTCCCCATTTTTATCATTATTATCATCATCACCATTACCACTACCATTGTTATTAGCATTATCATCATTATCGTTAATATCGTCATTAGAATCATGTTAAAAATTATCATTATCATCATAAGCATTAACGTTTTTATCATATTTAACATAATNTATTATCTTCATTATTATTATTATTATCGTCATTATAAATATTATTGAAATTATCACAATTATCATAAGCATTAACGTTTTTATCATATTTAACAAAATTTTGACCATAATTATTGCTATCATAAACTTTACAGATATTATTATTATTGTTATTGTCATCATCAACATTATTATCTACAGTAACAATTTTATCGTTTCTATCATTATTATCGTCATTTTTATCATTACTATTACCATAAGTAATATCTTTATTTAAATCATAATCATTACTATTATTATCATCATTATCATTATCATTACTTTGATTATCATTATCATTATTTTTATCATTATTATGATCCTTATCCTTATCATCACCATAAACACCATTATTATCATCATTATTATCATCACTTCCATCATCATTATCATTATTATTATTATCATTGACATAATTATTATCATTATTATCATTATTGTTATCATCGACACCATTATTATTATCAACATCGTCATTTAAATTATCATTATCATCAACATTATTACGATTATCATCATTATTATCATCATCTTCATCATTATCGTTATTACTTACGGTATCATTCTCATTATTATTATTATGTCAATAATTATTATCGTTATAATAAGTATCACTTATATTATCATTATAATTTTTGTTGTTAACATTATTAACATCAACAACGATATTATCATCATCATTATCATCATTATTATCATCCTTATTATTATTTTTATCATCATCATCATAATCATTGTTATTATCATCTTTATCACCATTATTATTATCATTATCGTCGTTATAATCATTATTATATCTAATATCACTATAATCATCAACATTGTTATTATAATTACCGTTATTATTATCATTATCATCATCATCATCATTATCATTATCATCATTATAGACATTATCATAACTTTTATTATCATTATCATTATTATTATCACCATCAACATTATTATTTTCATTATTATTATCATGATAATCATCATTATTATCATCATCATCATCATTATCCTCATCATTATCATCATCAACGTCATCGGCATTATTATCATTATCGTCATTATTATTATCGTCATTATCATCATTATACTTATTAGGATTATCTTTATCTTCATTTTTATCATTATTATGGTTGTCTTAACATCTTTCTTATTATCATGATTCTCGTCATTATTATCATCATCATTATCATTATTATTATCATTATTATCGTTATAATAATCATCTTTATTATCGTCATCATTATTCTAATCATCGCACCATCAGCACTAGTGTCATTATCATCATTATAATCATTATAATCGTTATGATCAATAATCTAATTATCATTATAATTATTATTTTTACCATCATGATTATCGTTATTATTATTATTATCATTGTCATTTTCATCATAATCTTTATCACCATTACCGTTTGTGTCGTTATCATTATTATCATTATCCAATAAGCATTATTATTATAATGATCATCGTTATCATCATCCTGATCGTCATCATCATTAACCTTCTCATTATTATTATCATTATTATTATCATCATTATTTTCATCATTCTTATCATTCCCATCGTCATCTTTATTCTGATTATTATCACCATCGCTGTTAGTGTTGTTATTGTTATAATTATTATCATTCATATAATCATCATTATCATTATCATTATCATCATTATTATTATTCTAGTTATTATTATCTTAATTGTGGTGTCATCATTATTATTATCATCATTATCATTATTATATTTATCAT
>NW_019380173.1:4820-21472 GCF_000648655.2 Copidosoma floridanum | reverse complement strand
CCACATATCCCGAGTAATGTGAAGCTTTAGTATAAGTTGGAATTATGGTGAGTAATAGTACGGAATACCTTGGCTGACGTCAGACGTAAAAAGTATTTTCTTACGAAGCACTACTCACTTACCATATTATTGTGTATTATTTGTTCCTCAAAGCTATAAAACTTAAAATAATAATCTTCCAAGAAAATTTATCTTGATATGAGGTAGCACAAGTTAAAAAATTTTTATTTTTCAAAAGGATGGTATTATCCAAAAGTCATAATCAGTACAAACTTTAGACTTATGTTTTCCACGAGAAATAAAATCCAGTTTCTTCATAAGTATAGGTACATATGTTAGAAGGAAACTAATGTAATTACATATAGATTTACGCTATAAAGCAAACGTGGTCTTAGGTCAGTAGCTTGTAGTGAGATGCTTTTCGTATAATAATTGTCAGTAGTCTACATTCTGTGATAACGTATTCTATACATCTGCATGTACGTGTGTAGTAAGTAATTTAACATAAAAAATAATTTTAAAGTAAGGATTATATAAAAAATGTCATATTTGTCCGACGCGTTATTGTTCATGACTCTATGATATGCTTTACATATCTATTCCGTATGCAATTTTACGTGTCGGTTAGCTGGAATTTTAGTCAGTAAAGCACCTTGATCGATCCATACGAATATTTATGTATCTTCTTGCATCAGCTGTCATGCCGCAGAAATTTTCTAAGTTTTAAATCATAAGTATGAGTAAAGTTAAGAGAAAGTTCCAACACCCACGTGCGGGTGAATGCAATAACAAACGTTATAAACATTGTACAGGAAATTCTCCCAACGTACCCACATTTTTGTCCTGCGGTCAAGAACATTTAAAATTAAAACGGCCCCTACGCTTCTAGAAACGTTTCCCCGAGCTTTTCCCTTCCGACGTCCAAAGTTTCTAATAGTTCATCTGAAGGTACTTTTCAGCATAAAACAAAGTAGTTACACTATATATAGAGTTGAGCCAGAGAAGAATAGTTTATTCCCTCAAATGTCACGTGTCAGTACTGATGCGTTAATGTGGATGACAATTCAATTTTACCACCTTCTACTACGCAGATCTGCTTATAATATATTTATTAGTATCCGTACGCGTCCTGAGCGTTTTTTTTTTTTCACGTTTATTTTTTTTTATGATATGTTTTTGGGATCAAGCACTGAGCCATTGGTAAGTACATTATGTTATTGATCGAACGCTTTCTTTTGGGTGTTAGTATGAAATTACAAGCCAGACATTTGTTGGTGTGAGTACTTTTTTTAATACGAAATGCCAGTGTAGTATTACGGCAAAAACAAAAACTGTACCTTTTTAAAGATAAAAATTATAACAATGCAGTCTAGATGTTAACTTTTATGTCTGGAAGAAGTGAATTTCAAATAGCTCTCGAATAATTAGTTATACAAGTGCAAGAGATGTAAGTGAATCCTCTTAATTTGTAATAAAAAAAAATTGTCCTAGTTTTTTCTTTTGTACCTTGTTTTATTCATAAGTTCTCTGCATACATCGAGAAATATTCCATAAAATGAACCAACGTAGCTGCCTGAATTTTAAATATCAATACCTTAGTATGAAATAAATAATATATTGAGCCATTTCCAACATCAGGACTACCACCACCAAACCAGGTTAATTCACCGTTGGAGCACATAGCTCCAACCAATACAATCATAGGTAGGGGTAAACGGTACAGTTATTGGTGCCACGTATTTTCTTGAAGCAAATCAGACTACTTTCACTCCTACTCTTTGAATATCACGGCCAATCTACTTAAACTCAAGAGCTTTTTCCTCCTACCCTACGTGTGTTAACGCAACCTCGACCGAGTGCCTTTTTCCCCTGCGACCAAAAGTTTTGGATATTTTGTCCTCTTCTGCTATTATTTTATGAGTATTCAAGCTATGTATTGATCTTGAGCTTGTCGTATGTAAGATAACTTTTGAGAAACTATTTATGTTACAGATGGTTTATAAAAAATGAGCAATTTTTAAATACATGTAGACACAGTATTCGGCAGTACTTAACATATATTATGAAAGGGAAGTTTTTTATAGGGATAGTAGGTAACTTGATAACTATAATATTTAAGCTTCAGTGGATGAACATATTTATTTTCAAAAGAATTAGAAGTTCTAGTATTCATTAAGACTTTGAAGTTGTTTGTCATTGAATGATTTTTGCCAACGATTTAACATTCAAAGAAAACTTATTTGATTGATGAGATTTTACTAATTTGTTAGTTGAAATCTTATAAGATTTTTTTGATACTTGATGGTACCAAACAAAATTACTAGTTACTTTACTTTGAGTTTTGGGATGTGTTTATTAGTGCGGGTATAATTCCTACGGTGACAAGACGTATAAAGATATCATTACTTATTATAATTTCGTGTTACCACAGAAATTGTACTCTTTCCAAGTTTTTGTTGCAAAAAATTTGTTTTTGGCTAGCAAAAATAATACAAAAACTTTTTTTTCGTTTACTTTTTTCCGTAATGGTTATACAAAAGTTCGAATAAAGCTCACATGTACATATATTTATTTTGCGAAATGTAAAATAATTGAAGATAAAAAGTAAAAGCAATGACTTTGTCTCTCAACTGATTGTACTTTACATCTTATCATTCGACTGACAGTGTTTGTGACTATACATTGTAGAAATTAAAAATACATTTAATCAATGTAGCAATAAATTTTATATGTTTTACTGGTTGGACTACTAAGATGGACTTCATGAAGAATTTTAATTTTGTTTTAAGAAACTGCGCATGTTACTCGTTTTTTATTAAAGAAAATAATAGTTGAGAGATACATTACCACGGATTGTAAGGGGGCAGTTCGACGCACTATTTGCAGTTAATCTCCAAACGGCAAGAAGAAAATGCTGTAGTGTAGAAAAATCGTCTCAGTTCTCCATCAAGTGTTGCTGCAGTTCGTGTGTCTTCTTAGGCGCTGTAAAAACGATTTGTAGAGCAACTTTCATGAATATGAGTCACAGAGTAGAACGGATTAATAGGAAATAAATGTTAATAGGTTTGACTTTATTGTTCTTTTGCTTTTTTATTTTAATAAATTATTTTCACAAAATTATGTATTAGAAGTAGTAGTTATTCGAATTTTCGTAATTACACTAAGTCTACCCTTACATGCTGCAATACAAATCCATTGATGGAATGACTGATTAAACTCAGCTAGGCTTTTTTCAAGCGCAAAAATTGAAATATTATAAATATTTGTGGTATTAATTTTTAAGAATTCTAGCAGTTGAAGGAATTCCGTTGTATCTTCTCACAAAAATACATCGAAGTGGAGTAAATTTTTTTTGTTGCGTCAAAAATTTTTTTCTTCACACAAAAAAAAAAACAAACGAAAGGAAGAATTAAAGTATCAAAATGTAATCGTATTTTTAACTATGTAATTAAAACTTTTCTAATAATTTTCCATCTATTTTTCTATAAATTGTACATCACACATTTTTTACGCTCTATATAATGGATCTTCTAATTAAGGTGGAATTTGAAAATTTAAAAAATTTGTCAAGTCTCATGATTTTTGTGTTTTTATGTGTTTTGGAAATTTGATGTTTAATTGTCGCTGCACGTATTATTATGGTAGTAAGTTTTATTTTATAAAACATGAATTGTAATTTTAATTTATAAAACATTAATGTAGGTTGGTGTTTACTATTATTTTTTTTATTTTTACAAAACATCGTAGAGTAAGTAAAGTTTGTCTCTTAATCCGATTAGTATCATTTGAACTTGAACTCAAGGATGCTTAAAATTTATGTTAGTTATTAAAATTNTTATATTATTATTTTTTTTTTTTCTACCACATTGTTTTATTAAGATGCTTTTCAAAAATTTTTCTGTCGTAAGACCAAGCTGTCGTGTTGACTCTGTATGAGAAACGACTTTTTCCTACGCACAGCAGGTACACATGATAAAAATCAACGCTGCTTGACAAATAGGAAAACAATTACTCCACAGCTGAGCTATAATCCATGAAATTGGAGGAATACGATCTGCTGAGTATATAAATAAAGATCCATATTTTGTTTACGCATACATTCACATATCCGTGATACATAAGACATTGCAAGAAGAAAAAACAGCTCGTATAGGGATAGAGTTTTCTCTACGTAGGTACAGCCTTTTAAGTAGACCACATGTTTTTTTTTTTCCTGTAGGCTTATTGATTTTTAGCATTAAAAATGCAAGGCCAGACGCCTGTTGCGTCGAACATTTTTCCAAATATAGGTAAAACTTTAGATTAGATTCGTTTAAAGTTTAACGGGGTTCACTAGCAATTCGTTGCTGTTATCTCTCGAAATGCTTAAAAGACGACACCTCGAAATAAACAGGATAGTTCTTTTTCTATCAAAACGCGCGTAGGCACCTATAGGCTCCCCAAAAAATATTCATTGCACGCACCCCTCGATAGAGTGGAAGGGTGTTGCGCTTTCCGTCGTCGACTCACATTACTGTGGTTTTGTGCTTTCGTTCGCTGGTGAAGGAGTGAAGTCGAGAACTAGTTTTTATTTATATATTTTTTTTTTCTTTACAATGCTAACAGTTGTTTTGAGCTCGGAATCCAACTTACAATCCAGAAATGCTTCTATTTTACTTGTGCTCAAAATTATGTTCGAAAGGAGAAAGCGGGTAATTCCTTACCAGCTGTTTTTCCCCAGAAAGTATGTTATTAGCAGGTACATCGATGACGAGGGCTTTAATGTGCCAGGTGTTGAGAGGGTCTTTTTGTTTGACGTGTTGATGGATGTATTATTCAGGCGCTACCTACCAACCGTGGAAAGGGGGCCGAAGAGCTACAAGACTAAATTAATAACTAGTGAAAGTAGGTTTGATCTTGATTGCCATATCACTCGAAGAAATAGCGAGATAACTCTTTGGATCATTTTTTTAACTTATTAATTGTCCTTTCAGCGATTCTAACATTTTTTTCATTTGCTCAATTCGATTGATCATTTTGGATGAAAGTCATTTTTAAATTGTTTTGCTTTCTTATATACTTGGAACACATAAATACAAATCAATATATAAAATACGTTATCACAGAGCTTAGACTTTGGAAAATTAACGTTAAAAAACGGCTGACTTGGAACTATAAACCGAATATTATATGTATTTTAAATGGTATGTGTATACATAATTGTTTGTTTCCTTGTAATATCTATACATACTCTTCGTCATGATTCAATAGTATCGAAGCACAATATTTTCCCGAATTAATGTCATAGTTTAGAATGATTCGAATGTTTTTGAGACTTTACCTACCAACTTTAATATAGGTATACAAATTGGGGTGCTGTTATTTTTTGAAAAAAAATCTTTCTTTAATTTTTATGATTACGCAAGAAAGTTGGATTTTTACCTACAAATTTTAAGGACATTTAATTTTCTAAAAAAATATACGTATTATTGATAACAGATACAAAGAAAAGTGCCACGTTCGTTGTAATATTTTGCCTAACAAATAGTTGGAATACTCCCTACTTATAATTACCGCAATATAAATTAATTTAAAAGTTTTTTTTTTCCATTGTTTATCACAAAAATTGCGAGACTTATATTTTTCCATAATTTTAACGCTTTTACCTGGAAATTGAAGATTTAAGATAAAATGTTCTTTTACTCAACAAACTTTTTTTTATTTTTTACTAAGGCAAAAATATTTAACACGTCATGTTTATTATTTTTCATTCGGAAGTCACAACAGTTTAATTAATACATAGAAATAGATGCTTGGAATAATTTTCGGTATTGTCTTCGGATGGTAACATTACTAGTCTAGTTACGACAAATATTGTTTTCCAGATATAAAATATGTAGAATGTACATGAGTTTTTTAAATATTTTTTATGACTCATTTTTAAAAAACTTATACGAATGAAAATTATGTGATTAATAAGGGCTCTAATGAGACCTCAGTTTTAATATTTACAAGGACAAAATTAAAAAAAATGCATTGGATATTGAAAAAAATTTACTTATGAATTAGTTATTGTTTAATAATTTTGAGGCACGTTATGGTGCATTTTGAACAATGCCAATGTTAAACATCAGTAAAATGTTGTGTTTATTGGATGCAAGAGGGGGTACACGGTAAAGGGGGTCAAGCTGTGTAGGCAGGAGGACTCCCTTTTGCGCAACCTTTTGAATTAAACTTTAAAATTTCTTTAAAACTTAAGAAAGAATATTAAACTTGTTAAATTAACCAATTAAATTATTTTACAGTTACAATTATGAGACAATTATATTATTGTTTGAGTATAATATCGTCATAACTTTTAAATACCTGCTAATATTACACTAAGTCAGCCAGACAGTCAATTCCAGACAAATTTAATCTTTGCTTTATGCAAGATGCAAAGTAGATGCAAAAGAATTTTTTCGCCATCGAGTGGTTTTGGGAGGCTGGTACTTCCTCGGGCAGAAAAGCAGTTTTCCGATACTCGTTCGAAAAGTCTCCTTTACGAACCTCGTTACAGACCTCGCCTTCGGCTCGGGCCGCAAACCTTTCGGTTCGAAAACAAAGACTTTTTAAACTCGTAGGAAAACTACTATTTCCGTAAATTTAAACCTCAGACACAATCGACCATTTGTATATGTTATTTCTCAGATAACTATTCTGCAATATGATTATTAAACTGCCGACGGTCTTAAGCAACAATAAAAAGTATTAAGCCTCGGATTTGCAAGTATTGAAGGTTTGAGTGATATTTTGCACTCGGGTTGGCCAATCCATTGATTATTTCGAGATCGGTATACTTTACCACATTACTTTTTTTACTACTTATTTACTACAATATACTACAATATACTACTTATTCAATACAATATCAATATATTACCAATTAATATTTCGTTTGAGCCCGCGATCAACTGAAAAGTTCGTGTGATCTGCTGCCGTGATATCACTTTCTTTAAAAAGATGATCACGTCAGGGTGTATATTGCGAAATCGTTCTCTCAGATCATCAGGATATGTACCGAGATACGTCGATCACAAAATAGTGTGGAATTAAAAAAAAATTACGTTTTGCCGATTTTTTAATTTGTGTATGTTGTATAAAAATCGACAAGTTCTGTTATTTTAATGAATTTTACGGTGTGGTATAACACTAAAAAAAGCTCACATAGAATAAATGGAGCTTTGGTGCTATTTTCTGGGACATATTTGCTTGCTGAGCCAATACAAATGAGCAGCACTTAGATAAACGCTCGTATCTGTTTAAAAAATATATATCGAATATCTGAGTGTCGATACTCATCGCCATTGCGAGAAATTAAAGATCACGATGTTACAGTATTAGAAGCCAATGATTTAAGTATCAGCAGCCTAAGTGTACACCAAACCCTGATTTTTTATGCTTTTTTGTTTTTGGTAAAAAAATAAAAATTTGTCGAATATTTCGTTGCAGATCCTCAACATGGAGAACGACATGAACTGGTACCGAGCCGAGCTCGACTCCTGGGAGGGACTCATCCCCAGCAACTACATCGAAATGAAGAGCCACGAGTGAGTATTGCAATTCTATTTCACAAACTGGAGATGTAACTTTAATTTACATTTAAAAATGGCTTCTTATGATTACAATAAGTTACAAACGTATTTAATTTGAAACATTCAAGTTTTCATGGGCATATAGGAAGTAAAATTTTTTAGCTAATCACTCAGATCGGTATTAATCGTTTTTAACTAAAGTTCATGACATCGAAGAAATACTTCACGTGTCCATTATTAAACTGTATAACGACCATTGGCTGGCACTTCTGGAACATTAAGTCACTTAGTTTAATCGTTAATATAAAAAAATCACGGGTTGAAAAAAAATTATTTTTCTTTGAGTACTCCTATAAAATTTCTAGATCATAAATTACGAAATTTTTTTCATATCTCTTACTTTTTGACTCGAATTTTCGAAATTCAAAAAACTTTATCAGCAATCACCATCAACTTTTGCTACATGCAAATAAAAAAAAATGCACTGGAAAACGAAAAATTTGATACACACAAATAGACCTTGATGTCAGCACACAAGCCAGTACTACGCAATTACGAAAGTAGTCGTGGCCTTTAGTGCCGTCGACGTTAATACGTATACTTAGTTTGTTTCTTGATACACTACTGGTATACGAGAAACAAAGCCGCATGATCTGTTATCACTTGTTTTTGCGAAAAGTTTTTTATTACTTTTATTGCCTAAATATAGAGATTTTGTTCCAAAAGTTATTAGCAAAGTGATAAAATAAAAATTTGGATGGTCTTGATGCCGATCAGAAAAAAAAATGGCTGATCCGGGCCACGAGGATGATTAAGGCCTTTTCTTGCTCGATTTATCGCCAAACTGTTCCTTAAGGGGGCTCCAGCGGGAGAAGTTAGGAGGTCACAGGTAACTTAATTGATAGATAAAAACACGCTTATTTCAACGGTGTCCTAATTTACCCCTCTAACACTGGAAAATTTTGAGATATTTGCTCTCAAAGTTCGTACATTGTACATAGTCTCTCATGGAGCAACGTGAAAACATCGGTATTTTCTAACAATAACTGAGGAGTTACATATCAGGACTGTAACTGTTTTATAGAAAAACATCTTAGCTTTCAGATGGTACCTTCAAAAATATAGGTAAGCCTGAAAATATTTGAGATATTTCGTAAAGTATTGATCAAGTCATTTAATTAGCAGGGTCATGACGGGATGCTATCTTGTTTTTTGTAAGTCGCGCGCTTTTGAATAATTCAGAATTACACTGAAAGTACTTACAAAGAATTTATGTCATTTGGAACTCTTTTTTAATCGTTTTCTCCTATGGATTACTTACAATTTTTTTTTTTTTTTTTTAAATAAAATGGAACATTGAAAAATTTTAACTGCAATTATATTTTATTTTATCACAAATTTTTTATTACACAAAAAAAACTAATTCCAAATAAAACGCTCTGTACCTGACAGAAGCTGCTGTTTGTTTACCGTAGATACGGATACATCATATATATAGATTTATTTTTTTTAAATTACAGTGCTCTACTTCCGGCTCCTTTAATGAGGGCACGAACCACGGTCTCCCGCGTATTAATCCACGACCTAGCCGACCGAGCCACCGCGCGCTTACGTATATATATAGATGATGTTGCTCGCCTGCTCGCATATATTTTATACACGAAGCGCGCGGTGGCTTAGTCGGCTAGGTCGTGGATTGGCACGCGGGAGACCGTGGTGTGATTCCCGGCCAGTGCGACTTATCAGGCTAGTACCTCTGTGATTTTTCACATGTGTTTTTTTACCACGCAATGCTCCTCGAGGAGGGCTTAGGCGACCTCCTTGCAGCGTAATGGCCTAATTTCCCCCTACCCCCGTCCCAGTAATGGGAGGCCTCCCATCCCTCTTCCTTTTCTTTTCTAAAGTGCTAAGTGCCCAAAGTAGTGCCCTTATTGAAGGAGCCGGACGTAGAGCATTATAATATAAAAAAAAAACTATGTATAGCTACCAGATCGTTTACCGTAAGTTGAAGGAGCTGCGGCTTGCGATTACTAGCTACAGGGGTCTGATCGGGGCATTCGATATCTCGCTTAAATGAGCAGTTTTTTCGATAATCCCTATAAAATAACCAAAAACAACGACAATGCGCATGCGTAGTTAAGGGATTGTCGAAAAAAAAACAGCTTACTTAAGCGAGATATCGAATTAATTGAATGCTCCGATAAGACCCCAGGTCCTTGGCGTATAGGTATAGGGTAGAGGTAAAGCTATGATAATCAAAAGCAGCGTTGGGTTAGGCGGATTTAACATCGGAATTTTTTCCCTAGATCGTACATATAACTATACGATCTAGTGAGAATGTTCCGTCGACTAGTCACCACAGCAGTGAAGGGGCATTGCCAAAGACGCGCGAAAATAAAAAATTGTAATAATACAACACAAATGCATGTCACCCATTGACACGGGGCACTTACTGGCCTCTCTATTAATAATAAAATATTAATAAGCAGCACAAGGATCTATCACCTGATGACCGTTGTGCTATTAATAATTAACATATATCGTTTAATAAAGCGACCAGTAAGCGCCCAGCAACATCAGGTAATAGGCGCTTGTGTTAATAATTTATACTTTATTACTTCATAGAGAGGCCAGTAAGCACCCCGAATCATCGGGTGATAGGCGCTTGTGCTACTAATGATTAATATATATCGTTTTGTAAAGGGAACAGTAAGCGCCCCAGGTCATCGGGTAATAGGGGCTTGTAATAATAATTAATACTCTATTATTTAATAGAGAGGCTAGTTAGCGCCCAGGGTCATTGGGTGATAGGAGCTTGTGCTTCTAATTAATAATATATATTGTTTTATGAAGGAAACAGTAAGCGCCCCAGGTCATCAGGTAATAGGCGCTTGTATTAATAATTAATACTCTATTATTTAATAGAGAGGCTAGTTAGCAACCGGGGTCATTAAGTTATAGGCGCTTGTGTTAATAATTAATACTTCATTATTTAATAAAGTGACCAGTAAGTGCCCCNCTATAAGACACAATGTTAAAGATATGTTAAAGTGACTAATGGCGCCAGCCCTCCCCTCCAACCTCATGCACCTAGCGGATATAAAACATACTATATCCTACATCGGTTATGCATATCATTCATTCTGGGGGCAAACGTAGAATCGTGGCTGAAGTTATCGGCTTATACAAAGACTTTCATTCTATTCTCTGCCACAAGACCGAAATACACTCGCTTTACCTATGAGTAAAAAGGGGTTCCGCATAAAGTCACTTTAACCACAATCCACGCTTTTTTTAACAGTCGAGAAAACCACGATATACTAGTATTTTAATGAAAATGGCTGACAAAAATGCGGATATAAAAATTGATGAAGGCGATGATTTAGGACTTCCAAGTATGCCTCAACATTCTGACTTGTCGGGTCGTCAGACTGTGTCTTCGAGCAACACAAATACAGAGGAAAGACAGTTAGCCCTTACAAAGATACGTGGTAGTGATTCTCACTTCTCATCGGACAATAATAAGGTAAAGCCATGAGCAATTGTGAACAAAAATATTTTTTTGTGTTTTTCTTACAAATTAATGATAGTGGTGTATTTATAGCACGTCTATAAGAGGATGATAGATTGTGCACAATATTCCCTAGATTCAATTAGCGCCACCGTAAGTGTAAAAGTTCTTTGTCTACGTCTTTTTCTAGTTTTACTTTTAAAATGTTTAATCCACTCGTGTTAAACACATAAATTAAGTTTTAAAACGTATGTGTTGATTAGTGTAATGTTGATCGAGACAAGTCTTGAGTGCGTATATGTTTGAAAATGTGATCAAATAATCAGAAGTTTACACTTTTACTGGAAATAAAAACAATATATTTTATAGTTGCAAATTATTCAATTGTTTTTTCAAAATCGAGTAATTAAATATTTGTTTTTAACTGTGAGGGATTTGGTTCGAGAAGCGGGCAGAGCCCCCAGCACCGTTTAATTTATATGTATATAGCTCGTTTTAGTGTAAAAAAATATGTTAACTAAGATATCTGTGTAGTTTTTAGGTCTGTCATAACTCCATTACAGTAACAGGGCAACTATAAGAGGATGGAATTATCTCATACGAAACTATGACCGTCGCCCGTGACATTTTAGAAAAGTATGATATGGAAAAAGTTGAGGCATGGCTTAGCGAAGACAAGACCTTGTTTATATCTTTTCCTCAGAAACATGAGCCAGTTATCGGTAAATAGACTGTAACCAACATTAAAAATATCAGCTTATTCACGGTCGCAGTTAACAAAAGAAAATGTATAGAGAAGAAGAATAAATGATGTCACTGCATTACCTTATATTTTTTTTCACGAATAGTTAACCAAAGCCATTTGAGATATTATAGTTTGAAACACATTATTAGAAAGATATAAATTACAGTTTAAACATTTTACAGCATAAGTTAATTAATACGCTTATACACTTGTCGATCCACTAATGCTAAGTACAATTTTTTGATTCTACACTTTAATCGATGCTTTATGTTCAAGAGTCTAATACAAAAATACTCATGATGAAAAATATCAGGTATACCAGATGAATATTGTATAAAATTTGTTCTTAATTTTTTTGCTGTAAATGGTTTCACAGGTTTAGAGTTATTTTGTGTGTATAAAACATGGTAGCTACAAAAAAAACTTAAGTAAAAGCATTTATAGACAAGACTGCAATTAAATAATTAGAAACATCGATTTTTTATGTAGTTTAGACATAATATTTCTTCAGTAAATTAAGAATCTAGAATACCGATGAAAAATTATTATCTATAAAAGTTTAAATATTATTTTTGGAATGACCCAATTAGGAAACATTTTAGTTTTATTTCACCCACCTAACATTGTTTGTATAATTGACAATGACGTAAGTCGTCCGTTGTTATATATTTTCTTTTAATAAAACTTAATAACCTTTAAGAAAGTATATAAAGTATTTTGTTCACGTTGATTCAAACTAAATAACTTATTGATAATATGATTTCCTTTCCTCAAGAATTCTAATTTATAAAACAATGCCTTTATAACGTATCATTTCAATACGATGTAATTAGATCGTATAAAATGAAAGAGAATTTGACAGTTTCTACTTGCAACATAAAGGTTTCTGTTGTGCAACGGATAATCAAATAATGTACATGAAGCACACTGCTATATATACCTTGATCATTTAATTATTATTCAAACATGATATATGATATCTAATGGTTGCTTATAAGAAAGGGACTTTTTGTCCTTATATTTTTGTCAAGAAGAAGGAGCACACTTTTATTTTTGTTTACTATAGTACGGGGTTATTAAGCTAATCCTGATTGACAAAGTATAGAGGCAAAATAAAAAGAAAACGAACGAATAAACCCATATGATATTTATTATAATATTGTTATAGTATTTTACAAATTTATATACTGTTACTCTGAAAATATTATAAACACTCACATAAAATCTTGCCCATATCATTCATGCTATGAAAAGATTTTGAGACTTTTAACACTGTTACAACACAGTATGTGTTTAGGAAGTGACAAATAAACTTACAATAAATATTTTTTTGTAATTGTTGAGGGCTTATAATTTTTATTTAAGTTGAACGCTACATTGAATTGAATGATTGTTTGTATCATATGATTTGAGTTTTATTTTACTTTTGTACTATATTGATTTGCCTATGACTTTAAGCATTACAAATCTCGTTCATAGCAATGTTCACCGTTCGCTATACCGTGCCTAAATCACTTGTTATCGTATAATGGACTTTTTACTATTATACAATAGTACCTGACTAAGCTGTAGATGACCATAAGATTATTTGAATGTATACCAGACGCAAGCTTACGTGAAAAAATTTTCTTGTCTCGGAGTTGTTAAAAAACTTTTCTTTACGCTTCAGGAATCACACGATTATTATGTAGAAAATATATACATAAAAGGATTAAGCAGGCGTATCTATGCAACTAGCATCGTCTTAGTTTCATAAAAACCTGAGATGATAGGAAAAAAATTTATTACCTTTGTTTCATACTTTATTTACAAAAATAAAGGATCATTACATTTGAATTTATACTATAGTTAATCTTGAAGAATAATTTGACTGGTATAAAATAAAAAAATAAAAATTTTCAGTCCTCAGGCGTTTTTCAGAGGCTGGTGTGCCCTCGATAGGAAAAAGGATTTGCCACATAAGCGCCATCGCACTGCGGCTACCTTACATTCCTGGGGCCCTGCTTCGCAGGTTCTCAGGACACAAAATGGTCCTAAAGACGATGGCACTCATCCGACGAAAACTACCATACTATATAAATATCTGAAGAAGTAGAGTGAAATAAGTCAACTGTATGAATTGCCAATACTTGTAAATGATTCTGATGTGACATAAAACATTGTATTTAAAATATGGTTAACAATAACAAAAAACGTTAGAAAAGTAGATGTGCGTTATATCAATAAATTGGCTGTGGTAGTTTAGTGCTTAAGGAAATATTCAATTAATTTTACCGACAAATTCTGACTTGGTTGAAAATCGAAATACCTCTCGAAAATTTTCTTAGAAGTACGGGAAAAATAGTCTTGGCACCTAANTATTATCAAATTTATGTATTTATGCACGCTATTATTTCCTGTCATTTTATCCACATTCGAATTTTTACCCCTGTTTTGGTCCTTAAATTTTTAAATACGAATTTTTTTATTAATTAACATTTTTGTAATGGTCTTGTTAACTTTCTAAATACTAAAACGATAAACAAAACATTTAATGACTACGTTTCTTTGCGAATCAATGCTAAATTTATAAAATCCGAATTCATAACTTTTAAACGTTTCTGGGCTATACTATTAGGAATATTGCGCCTGGCCAACATTTTGTAATATGGAGTGTCGCAACTGTATTCGAAGATAGGCGCGAGTACTAGTGCCGAACAGCATGTATAAAAATAAATGAAGTGGCTAACGTTAAAACTTAAACACGTCTACAAGTTTATACAATCTGTAACACAAATGTTTCACTCTCTGCAATCTTTTAATGCCAATCATTAAAGAAAAAATTTTTTCGGTTCAATAGAATAGGTGAAATAGTTTACGAAGCANTGTGTGTAATGCGTTTTTTTTAAATTTATAAAATACAACATTATTCAAGATTTTTACCAATTATAGGCCCCATATGGTATTTCATATAAACTCGAGTTGTGCTTACTCGTTAACGATTTGTAAACACAATTACTATGAAAGTGAAGTACAATTTCTCTTTTGTAGTACTGTGAGACTAAGTAATTTTGTAAGAATAATGAACTATTGATGGGTGTTAGGGGTCGCACAATATTAATTTTCATGGTATTGGGAATATACCTGTACTACGTGACATGGCGATATGTATATCGCACTGCGAGGAAAAGTAGTACAGGCCTTACGGGAGACCTTAAGTATTTATTTATTTTCGTGGTAGAAAAGGTGTTCAACACATAAAGTTATTCAAGTTTATATTTTTAACATTATGAGAAGTAAGTTGATATTTTTTTCATGAAAGAAAATCGTTTATTAAGGCCGAAAACATCTTTTTAAAGGTACGAAGTACAGTTTAACCTAACATCGAGCTGCTTGTTTACCTCTGAGCAGATAAAATAGCGAAAGCAGCAGCAGCAGCAGAAACGAGTAGCTCAATGTATGGTTAACTGTACTTTGTACCTTCAAAGCGCTGTTTACGGCCTTATATAATAAACGATTTCATCGTATTAAAAACGTAACAACCTAACTCTCATAATATTAAAAATATGTAATCCAATAACTTTTTGTACTCAACACCTTTTTTACCACGAAAAACAATAAAAACTTAATGTCTGTAATTTTTTCTGATCTTTCTGGTCAGGTATCGAGTTCATGAAACCAATTTAGGATAAGGCTTAAAATTTAAGATAAAAAAATAATCAGAACGATCAAAAAATGGTATAGAGCCAAAAAAACTCATTAATCTCAGTGATATTTTTCTTGAGATACGCTACTGAAGGCACACCAGCCTCTTAAAAACGCCCAAGGTAAGAAATAGTACATCGCGTCACTAGAACAAAAAGTACAATTACAAGCGCCCGAAGAGCACGGATACAATCGTTTTGACATTGGGCCCAAGTCGCGTATGTTGTTTTTCTTATCAAGGGCAAAACGTGCAATTTTAACCGTGGACACACTTTGCCCCCCAGTAAATCTATTCCAGCACGTAAGCCTAAAGTAATAACAATGATGCAAAGTGTGTTTCAAGGGCATAAAGTGTGTGTTACCATTTTGTACTTACAATAAGAAAATTTTTTTTATACGTTTGTGGGTGCAAAATTTTTTCATGCCCTAGAAAAAAAGAAACATCTCTACCAAGTGGGACATTACTTGGGCAAGTTGAGTGATTAATTTTTGTTAATTTTTATTTGTGAATGTCCACAAGCGCAAATTCCCACGTTTAGCCCTTGGTAAGAAAAAAAATATACGTGACTCGAACGCAAACGTAACCGTACCCTTCGGGCGCTCCTGTTTGTACTTTTGTGCCCTACTATCGTAATAAGGTAAAAGCACCAGTACGTGAACACTTTCTAAAATTGCACCAGTAGATTTAACAGCTTGAATAAACTATTTTCAATTTAAGTGGATAAGAAAAAAAAATGTTTCGGATATCCTTTGATCGTTCTTTAGATAAAACAAAATTTATATTTTAGTAAGTCTTTATACTCAACGAGAAAAAAATTATTTATTTGTGCAACTTGTATGAGGTGGCTTGTGAGACTGTTCAGGTACTGGTACCATTAGGTTTTACCTATACCCAGTACTCGAACACATAAAAATGATTGAAATCACTGTTAATCAATAATAATAGTATGTCAAGCCAGTCGTTATAGTTTTCATAATATGTTACCAATGAAATTAGAAAGAAATTTTTCGATTTGGTTATTTGCAATACATAATAAAAATAGAAATCAGTAGAAGGCAGCTAACATAACCTCTCTCCCATTTAATTAACATGGGATGTTCAAGTACTCGGTCAAAAATACGTATCGGTACCAATACCTGAACACGCTGTTCATCTACT
>NW_019380172.1:13308-26199 GCF_000648655.2 Copidosoma floridanum | reverse complement strand
GATTTTATCTAAAAAATATTACTCAATAATAAAATTTTGAGATGTATACGACAAAATATTAACCATTTCTCTTATAAGGTATGTCGTCAATGTATTTGTATTAAATATCCGTAGGTACCTACCGTTGGGGCAGGATTTTATCTAAAAAATATTACTCAATAATAAAATTTTGAGATGTATACTACAGAATATTGATCATTCCTCTTTTAAGGTATGTCGTCTATGTATCCGTGTTAAATATTTATAGGTAACTACCGTTATGGCAGGATTCTATCTAAAAAATATTACTAAATGAAGTAATTTTAAGATGTATACTACAAAATATTGATCATTTCTCTTAGAAGCAATGTCGTTAATGTATTCGTATTAAATATTCATAGGTAGCTACCGTTGGGGCAAGATTCTATCAAAAAAATATTACTAAATAAAGTAATTTTGAGATGTATACTACAAAATATTGATTATTCCTCTTATAAGGTATGTCGTCAATGTATCCGTATCAAATATTCATAGGTAGCTACCGTTGGGGCAAGATTCTATCTAAAAAATATTACTAAATAAAGTAATTTTGAGATGTATACTACAAAATATTGATTATTGCTCTTATAAGGTATGTCGACAATGTATCCGTATTAAATATTCATAGGTAGCTACCGTTGGGACAGGATTCTATCTAAAAATGATTACTAGATAAAGGAATTTTGGGACGTATACTACTAAATATTTATCATTCCTCTTATAAAGAATGTAGTCAATGTATCCGTATTGAATATTCATAGGTAGCTAACGTTGGGGCAGGATTCTATCAAAAAAATATTACTAAATGAAGGAATTTTAAAATGTATACTACAAAATATTGATCATTCCTCTTATAAGGTATGTCGTCAATGTATCCGTATTAAATATTAATAGGTTGCTATTGCTGGGGCAGGACTCTATCTAAGAAATATTACTAAATAAAGAAATTTTGAGATGTATACTACAAAATATTGATCATTCCTCTTATAAGGTATGTCGTCAATGTATCCGTATTAAATATTCATAGGTAGCTACCGTTGGGGCAGGATTCTATCTAAAAAATATTACTAAATAAAGAAATTTTTAGATGTATACTACAAAATATAGATCATTCCGCTTATAAGGTATGTTGTCAAACCATTCGTATTAAATATTCATAGGTAGCTACTGTTGTGGCAGGATTCTATCTAAAAAATATTACTAAATGAAGTAATTTTGAGATGTATACTACAAAATATTGATCATTTCTCTTATAAGGTATGTCGTCAATGTATCCGTATTAAATATTCATAGGTAGCTACCGTTGGGGCAGGATTCTATCTAAAAAATATTACTAAATAAAGAAATTTTTAGATGTATACTACAAAATATAGATCATTCCGCTTATAAGGTATGTTGTCAAACCATTCGTATTAAATATTCATAGGTAGCTACTGTTGTGGCAGGATTCTATCTAAAAAATATTACTAAATGAAGTAATTTTGAGATGTATACTACAAAATATTGATCATTCCTCTTATAAGGTATGTCGTCAATGTATCCGTATTAAATATTCATAGGTAGCTACCGTTGGGGCAGGATTCTATCTAAAAATTATTACTAAATAAAGAAATTTTTAGATGTATACTACAAAATATAGATCATTCCGCTTATAAGGTATGTTGTCAAACCATTCGTATTAAATATTCATAGGTAGCTACTGTTGTGGCAGGATTCTATCTAAAAAATATTACTAAATGAAGTAATTTTGAGATGTATACTACAAAATATTGATCATTTCTCTTATAAGCAATGTCGTCAATGTATCCGTATTAAATATTCATAGGTAGCTACCGTTGGGGCAGGATTTTATCTAAAAAACATTACTAGATAAAGAAATTTTGAGATGTATACTACTAAATATTTATCATTCCTCTTATTAAGAATGTAGTCAATGTATCCGTATTAAATATTCATAGGTTTCTACCGTTGGGGCAGGATTTTATCTAAAAAATATTACTCAATAATAAAATTTTGAGATGTATACTACAAAATATTGATCATTCCTCTTATAAGGTATGTCGTCAATGTATCCGTATTAAATATTAATAGGTTGCTATTGCTAGGGCAGGACTCTATCCAAAAAATATTACTAAATGGAGAAATTTTAAGATGTATACTACTAAATATTCATCATTTCTCTTATTAAGAATGTAGTCAATGTATCCGTATTAAATATTTATAGGTAGCTAATGTTGGGGCAGGATTCTATCAAAAAATTATAACTAGATAAAGAAATTTTGAGATGTATACTACTAAATATTTATCATTCCTCTTATTAAGAATGTAGTCAATGTATCCGTATTAAATATCCATAGGTAGCTACCGTTGGGGCAGGATTTTATCTAAAAAACATTACTAGATAAAGAAATTTTGAGAAGTATACTACTAGATATTTCTCATTCCTCTTATTAAGAATGTAGTCAATGTATCCGTATTAAATATTCATAGGTAGCTAACGTTGGGGCAGGATTCTATCAAAAAAATATTACTAAATGAAGAAATTTTAAGATGCATACTACAAAATATTGATCATTCCTCTTTTAAGGTATGTCGTCTATGTATCCGTGTTAAATATTCATAGGTAGCTACCGTTGGAGCTGGATTCTATCTAAAAAATATTACTAAATAAAGAAATTTTTAGATGTATACTACAAAATATAGATCATTCCGCTTATAAGGTATGTTGTCAAACCATTCGTATTAAATATTCATAGGTAGCTACTGTTGTGGCAGGATTCTATCTAAAAAATATTACTAAATGAAGTAATTTTGAGATGTATACTACAAAATATTGATCATTTCTCTTAAAAGCAATGTCGTTAATGTATTCGTATTAAATATTCATAGGTAGCTACCGTTGGGGCAAGAATCTATCTAAAAAATATTACTAAATAAAGTAATTTTGAGATGTATACTACAAAATATTGATTATTCCTGTTATAAGGTATGTCGTCAATTTATCCGTATCAAATATTTATAGGTAGCTACCGTTGGGGCAGGATTTTATCTAAAGAATATTACTTAATAAAGTAATTTTGAGATGTATACTGCAAAATATTGATTATTCCTCTTATAAGATATGTCGTCAATGTATCTGTATTAAATATTCATAGGGAGCTACCGTTGGGGCAGGATTCTAACTAAAAATTGTTACTAGATAAAGAAATTTTGAGATGTATACTACTAAATATTTATTATTCCTCTTCTAAAGAATGTAGTCAATGTATCCGTATTAAATATTCATAGGTAGCTAACGTTGGGGCAGGATTCTATCAAAAAAATATTACTAAATGAAGGAATTTTAAGATGTATACTACAAAATATTGATCATTCCTCTTTTAAGGTATGTCGTCTATGTATCCGTTTTAAATATTCATAGGTAAATACCGTTGGCGCTGGATTCTATCTAAAAAATACTACTAAATGAAGCAATTTTGAGATGTATACTACAAAATATTGATCGTTTCTCTTCGAAGCAATGTCGTTAATGTATTCGTATTAAATATTCATAGGTAGCTACCGTTGGGGCAGGATTCTATCAAAAAAATATTACTGAATGAAGGAATTTTAAGATGTATACTACAAAATATTGATCATTCCTCTTCTAAGGTATGTCGTCTATGTATCCGTTTTAAATATTCATAGGTAGCTACCGTTAGCGCTGGATTCTATCTAAAAAATATTACTGAACAAAAAAATTTTATGATGTATACTACAAAATATTGATCATTTCTCTTATAAGGTATGTCGTCAATGTATCCGTATTAAATATTCATAGGTAGCTAGCGTTAGGGCAGGATTCTATCTAAAACCTATTACTAGATAAAGAAATTTTGAGATGTATACTACTAAATATTCATCATTCCTCTTATAAAGAATGTAGTCAATATATTCGTATTAAATATTCATAGGTAGCTAACTTTGAGGCAGGATTCTATCAGGACAATATTACTAAATGAAGAAATTTTAAGATGTATACTACAAAATATTGATCATTCCTCTTTTAAGGTATGTCGTCTATGTATCCGTTTCAAATATTGATAGGTAGCTACCGTTGGCGCTGGATTCTATCTGAAAAATATTACTGAACAAAGAAATTTTTAGATGTATACTACATAATATAGATCATTCCGCTTATAAGGTATGTTGTCAGAGCATCCGTATTAAATATTCATAGGTAACTACCGTTGTGGCAGGATTCTATCTAAACAATACTACTAAATAAAGTAATTTTGAGATGTATACTACAAAATATTGATTATTTCTCTTATAAGGTATGTCGTCAATGTATCCGTATCAAATATTCATAGGTAGCTACCGTTGGGGCAGGATTTTATCTAAAAAACATTACTAGATAAAGAAATTTTGAGATGTATACTACTAAATATTTATCATTCCTCTTATTGAGAATGTAGTCAATGTATCCGTATTAAATATTCATAGGTAGCGAACGTTGGGGCAGGATTCTATCAAAAAAATATTACTAAATAAAGAAATTTTAAGATGCATACTACAAAATATTGATCATTCCGCTTATAAGGTATGTTGTCAAACCATTCGTATTAAATATTCATAGGTAGCTACTAATGTGGCAGGATTCTATCTAGAAAATATTACTAAATGAAGTAATTTTGAGATGTATACGACAGAATATTAACCATTTCTCTTATAAGGTATGTCGTCAATGTATCCGTATTCAATATGCATTGGTACCTACCGTTAGGGCAGGATTTTATCTAAAAAATATTACTCAACAATAAAATTTTGAGATTTATACTACAAAATATTGATCATTCCTCTTATAAGGTATGTCGTCAATGTATCCGTATTAAATATTAATAGGTTTCTATTGCTAGGGCAGGACTCTATCTAAGAAATATTACTAAATGAAGAAATTTTAAGATGTATACTACAAAATATTGATCATTCCTCTTATAAGGTATGTCGTCAATGTATCCGTATTAAATATTCATAGGTAGCTACCGTTGTGGCAGGATTCTATCTAAAAAATATTACTAAATGAAGTAATTTTGAGATGTATACTACAAAATATTGATCATTCCTCTTATAAGGTATGTCGTCAATGTATCCGTATTAAATATTCATAGGTAGCTACCGTTGGGGCAGGATTCTATCTAAAAAATATTACTAAATAAAGAAATTTTTAGATGTATACTACAAAATATAGATCATTCCGCTTATAAGGTATGTTGTCAAAGCATCTGTATTAAATATTCATAGGTAGCTACCGTTGTGGCAGGATTCTATCTAAAAAATATTACTAAATGAAGAAATTTTGAGATGTATACTACAAAATATTGATTATCCCTCTTATAAGGTATGTCGTCAATGTATCCGTATTAAATATTCATAGGTAGCTACCGTTGGGGCAGGATTCTATCTAAAAAATATTACTAAATGAAGAAATTTTAAGATGTATACTACAAAATATTGATCATTCCTCTTATAAGGTATGTCGTCAATGTATCCGTATTAAATATTCATAGGTAGCTACCGTTGGGGCAGGATTCTATCTAAAAAATATTACTAAATGAAGAAATTTTAAGATGTATACTACAAAATATTGATCATTCCTCTTATAAGGTATGTCGTCAATGTATCCGTATTAAATATTCATAGGTAGCTACCGTTGGGGCAGGATTCTATCTAAAAAATATTACTAAATGAAGAAATTTTAAGATGTATACTACAAAATATTGATCATTCCTCTTATAAGGTATGTCGTCAATGTATCCGTATTAAATATTCATAGGTAGCTACCGTTGGGGCAGGATTCTATCTAAAAAATATTACTAAATGAAGAAATTTTAAGATGTATACTACAAAATATTGATCATTCCTCTTATAAGGTATGTCGTCAATGTATCCGTATTAAATATTCATAGGTAGCTACCGTTGGGGCAGGATTCTATCTAAAAAATATTACTAAATGAAGAAATTTTGAGATGTATACTACAAAATATTGATCATTCCTCTTATAAGGAATGTCGTCAGTGTATCCGTATTAAATATTCATAGGTAGCTACCGTTGTGGCAGGATTCTATCTGAAAAATATTACTAAATGAAGTAATTTTGAGATGTATACGACAAAATATTAACCATTTCTCTTATAAGGTAGGTCGTCAATGTATCTGTATTAAATATCCATAGGTACCTACCGTTGAGACAGGATTTTATCCAAAAAATATTACTTAATAATAAAATTTTGAGATGTATACTACAAAATATTGATCATTCCTCTTATAAGGTATGTCGTCAATGTATCCGTATTAAATATTTATAGGTAGCTACCGTTGGGGCAGGATTCTATCTAAAAAATATTACTAAATGAAGTAATTTTGAGATGTTTACTACAAAATATTGATCATTTCTCTTAGAAGCAATGTCGTTAATGTATTCGTATTAAATAATTATAGGTAGCTACCGTTGGGGCAAGATTCTATCTAAAAAATATTACTAAATCAAGAAATTTTGAGATGTATACTACAAAATATTGATCATTCCTCTTTTAAGGTATGTCGTCTATGTATCTGTGTTAAATATTCATAGGTAGCTACCGTTGAGGCTGAATTCTATCTAAAAAATATTACTAAATAAAGAAATTTTTAGATGTATACTACAAAATATAGATCATTCCGCTTATAAGGTATGTTGTCAAACCATCTGTATTTAATATTCATAGGTAGCTACTGTTGTGGCAGGATTCTATCTAAAGAATATTACTAAATGAAGTAATTTTGAGATGTATACTACAAAATATTGATCATTTCTCTTAGAAGCAATGTCGTTAATGTATTCGTATTAAATATTTATAGGTAGCTAACGTTGGGGCAGGATTCTATCTAAAAAATATTACTAAATAAAGTAATTCTGAGATGTATACTACAAAATATTGATTATTCCTCTTATGAGGTATGTCGTCAATGCACCCGTATTGAATATTCATAGGTAGCTACCGTTTGGGCAGGATTCTATCTAAAAATTATTACTAGATAAAAAAATTTTGAGATGTATACTACTAAATATTCATCATTCCTCTTATAAAGAATGTAGTCAATGTATCCGTATTAAATATTCATAGGTAGCTAACGTTGGGGCAGGATTCTATCAAAAGAATATTACTAAATGAAGGAATTTTAAGATGTATACTACAAAATATTCATCATTTCTCTTATGAGAAATGTCGTCAATGTATCCGTATTAAACATTCATAAGTAGCTACCGTTGGGGCAGGTATCTGTCTAAAAAATATTACTAAATGGAGTAATTCTGAGATGTAAACTACAAAATATTGATCATTTCTCTTAGAAGCAATGTCGTTAATGTATTCGTATTAAATATTCATGGGTAGCTACCGTTGGGGCAAGTTTCTATCTAAAAAATATTACTAAATAAAGTAATTTTGAGATGTATACTACAAAATATTGATCATTTCTCTTATAAGCAATGTCGTTAATGTATTCGTATTAAATATTCATAGGTAGCTACCGTTAAGGCAAGATTCTATCTAAAAAATATTACTAAATAAAAAAATTTCTAGATGTATACTACAAAATGTAGATCATTCCGCTTATAAGGTATGTCGTCAGAGCATCCGTATCAAATATTTATGGGTAGCTACCGTTGGGACAGGATTCTATCTAAAAAATATTACTAAATGGAGTAATTCTGAGATGTATACTACAAAATATTGATCATTCCTCTTTTAAGGTATGTCGTCTATGTATCCGTATTAAATATTCATAGGTAGCTAACGTTGGGGCAGGATTTTATCAAAAAAATATTACTAAATGAAGGAATTTTGAGATGTATACTACAAAATATTGATCATTCCTTTTATAAGGTATGTCGTCAATGTATCCGTATTAAATATTCATAGGTAGCTACCGTTGGGGCAGGATTCTATCTAAAAAATATTACTAAATGAAGAAATTTTGAGATGTATACTACAAAATATTGATCATTCCTCTTATAAGGTATGTCGTCAATGTATCCGTATTAAATATTTATAGGTAGCTAACGTTGGGGCAGGATTCTATCAAAAAAATATTACTAAATAAAGAAATTTTAAGATGCATACTACAAAATATTGATCATTCCTCTTTTAAGGTATGTCGTCTATGTATCCGTGTTAAATATTCATAGATAGCTACCGTTGAAGCTAGATTCTATCTAAAAAATATTACTAAATAAAGAAATTTTTAGATGTATACTACAAAATATAGATCATTCCGCTTATAAGGCATGTTGTCAAACCATTCGTATTAAATATTCATAGGTAGCTACTAATGTGGCAGGATTCTATCTAAAAAACATACTAAATGAAGTAATTTTGGGATGTATACTACAAAATATTAATCATTTCTCTTAGAAGCAATGTCGTTAATGTATTCGTATTAAATATTNCTAAGAAATATTACTAAATAAAGAAATTTTAAGATGTATACTACAAAATATTGATCATTCCTTTTATAAGGTATGTCGTCAATGTATCCGTATTAAATATTTGTAGGTAGCTACCGTTGGGGCAGGATTCTATTTAAAAAACATTACTAGATAAAAAAATTATGAGATGTATACTACTAAATATTTATCATTCCTCTCATGTAGGTATGTTGTCAATGTATCCGTATGAAATATTTATAGGTTGCTACGGTTTGGGCAGGATTCTATTTAAAAAACATTACTAGATAAAGAAATTATGAGATGTATACTACTAAATATTTATCAGTCCTCTTATTAAGAATGTAGTCAATGTATCCGTATTGAATATTCATAGGTAGCTAACGTTGGGGCAGGATTCTATTAAAAAAATATTGCTAAATAAAGTAATTTCGAGATGTATACTACAAAATATTGATCACTTCTCTGACAAGCAATGTCGTTGATGTATTCGTATTAAATATTCATAGGTAGCTACCGTTGGGGCAAGATTCTATCTAAAGAATATTGCTAAATGAAGTAATTTTGAGATGTATACTGCAAAATATTGATCATTCCTCTTAGAAGCAATGTTGTTCATGTATTCGTATTAAATATTTATAGGTAGCTACCAGTGGAGCAAGACTTTATCTTAAAAATATTACTGAATAAAGTAATTTTGAGATGCATACTACAAAATATTGATTATTCCTCTTTTAAGGTATGTCGTCAATGTATCCGTATCAAATATTCATAGGTAGCTACCGTTGGGGCAGGATTTCATCTAAAAAATATTACTCAATAATAGAATTTTGAGATGAATACTACAAAATATTCATCATTTCTCTTATGAGAAATGTCGTCAATGTATCCGTATTAAATATTCATAGGTAGCTACCGTTGGGGCAAGATTCTATCTAAAAAATATTACTAAATAAAGTAATTTTGAGATGTATACTACAAAATATTGATCATTCCTCTTATAAGGTATGTCGTCAATGTATCCGTATTAAATATTTATAGGTAGCTACCGTTGTGGCAGGATTTTATCTAAAAAATATTACTCAATGATAAAATTTTGAGATGTATACTACAAAATATTGATCATTCCTCTTATAAGGTATGTCGTCAATGTATCCGTATTAAATATTCATAGGTAGCTACCGTTGGGGCAAGATTCTATCTAAAAAATATTACTAAATAAAGTAATTTTGAGATGTATACTACAAAATATTGATTATTCCTCTTATAAGGTATGTCGTCAATGTATCCGTATTAAATATTCATAGGTAGCTACCGTTAAGGCAGGATTCTATCTAAAAAATATTACTAAATGAAGAAATTTTGAGATGTATACTACAAAATATTGATCATTCCTCTTATAAGGAATGTCGTCAGTGTATCCTTATTAAATATTCATAGGTAGCTACCGTTGAGGCAGGATTCTATCTAAAAAATATTTCTAAATGAAGAAATTTTGAGATGTATACTACAAAATATTGATCATTCCTCTTATAAGGTATGTCGTCAATGTATCCGTATTAAATATTCATAGGTAGCTACCGTTGGGGCAGGATTCTATCTAAAAAATATTACTAAATAAAGAAATTTTGAGATGTATACTACAAAATATTGATCATTCCTCTTATAAGGTATGTCGTCAATGTATCCGTATTAAATATTCATAGGTAGCTACCGTTGGGGCAGGATTCTATCTAAAAAATATTACTAAATGAAGAAATTTTGAGATGTATACTACAAAATATTGATCATTCCTCTTATAAGGAATGTCGTCAGTGTATCCGTATTAAATATTCATAGGTAGCTACCGTTGGGGCAGGATTCTATCTAAAAAATATTACTAAATGAAGAAATTTTGAGATGTATACTACAAAATATTGATCATTCCTCTTATAAGGTATGTCGTCAATGTATCCGTATTAAATATTCATAGGTAGCTACCGTTGGGGCAGGATTCTATCTAAAAAATATTACTAAATGAAGAAATTTTGAGATGTATACTACAAAATATTGATCATTCCTCTTATAAGGTATGTCGTCAATGTATCCGTATTAAATATTCATAGGTAGCTACCGTTGGGGCAGGATTCTATCTAAAAAATATTACTAAATGAAGAAATTTTGAGATGTATACTACAAAATATTGATCATTCCTCTTATAAGGTATGTCGTCAATGTATCCGTATTAAATATTCATAGGTAGCTACCGTTGGGGCAGGATTCTATCTAAAAAATATTACTAAATAAAGAAATTTTTAGATGTATACTACAAAATATAGATCATTCCGCTTATAAGGTATGTTGTCAAACCATTCGTATTAAATATTCATAGGTAGCTACTGTTGTGGCAGGATTCTATCTAAAAAATATTACTAAATGAAGAAATTTTGAGATGTATACTACAAAATATTGATCATTCCTCTTATAAGGTATGTCGTCAATGTATCCGTATTAAATATTTATAGGTAGCTACCGTTGGGGCAGGATTTTATCTAAAAAATATTACTTAATGATAAAATTTTGAGATGTATACTACAAAATATTCATCATTCCTCTTATGAGAAATGTCGTCAATGTATCCGTATTAAACATTCATAAGTAGCTACCGTTGGGGCAGGATTCTGTCTAAAAAATATTACTAAATGAAGAAATTTTATAATGTATACTACAAAATATTGAACATTTCTCTTATAAGGTATGCCGTCAATGTATCCGTGTTAAATATTTATAGGTAGCTACCGTTGGGGCAGGATTCTATCTAAGAAATATTACTAAATGAAAAAATTTTTATATGTATTCTACAAAATGTAGATCATTCCGCTTGTAAGGTATATCGTCAGAGCATCCGTATTAAATATTCATAGGTAGCTAACGTTGGGACAGGATTCTATCTAAAAAATATTACTAAATAAAGTAATTCTGAGATGTATACTACGAAATATTGATCTTTTCTCTTAAAAGGAATGTCGTTAATGTATCTGTATTAAATATTGATGGGTAGCTTCCGTTAGGGCAGGATGCTATCTAAAAAATATTACTAAATAAAAAAATTTTGAGATGTATACTACCAAATATTGATCAATCCCCTCATAAGGCATGTCGTCAATGTATCCGTATTAAATATTCATTGGTAGCTACCGTTGGGGCAGGTTTCTATCTAAAAAATATTACTGAATGTAGAAATTTTGAGATGTATACTACAAAATATTGATTATTTCTCTTATAAGGAATGTCGTTAATGTATCTGTATTAAATATTGATAAGTAGCTTCCGTTAGGGCAAGATTCTATCTGAAAACTATTACTAAATTAAGAAATTTTTAGATGTATACTACAAAATATAGATCATTCCGCTTATAAGGTATGTTGTCAAACCATCCGTATTAAATATTCATAGGTAGCTACTGTTGTGGCAGGATTCTATCTAAAAAATATTACTAAATGAAGTAATTTTAAGATGTATACTACAAAATATTGATCATTTCTCTAAGAAGCAATGTCGTTAATGTATTCCTATTAAATATTCATAGGTAGCTACCGTTGGGGCAGGATTTTATCTAAAAAACATTACTAAATAAAGAAATTTTGAGATGTATACTACTAAATATTTATCATTCCTCTTATTAAGAATGTAGTCAATGTATCCGTATTAAATATTCATAGGTAGCTACCGTTGGGGCAGGATTTTATCTAAAAATGATTACTAGATATAGGAATTTTGAGATGTATACTTTTTAAATATTCATCATTCCTCTTATAAAGAATGTAGTCAATGTATCCGTATTAAATATTCATAGGTAGCTAACGTTGGGGCAGGATTCTATCAAAAAAATATTACTAAATGAAGGAATTTTAAGATGAATACTACAAAAAATTGACCATTCCTCTTTTAAGGTATGTCGTCTATGTATCTGTTTCAAATATTCATAGGTAGCTACCGTTATGGCAGGATTCTATCTAAAAAATATTACTAAATAAAGTAATTTTGAGATTTATACTACAAAATATTGATCATTCCTCTCATAAGGTATGTCGTCAATGTATCCGTATTAAATATTAAAAGGTTGCTTTTGCTGGGGCAGGACTCTATCTAAGAAATATTACGAAATGAAGAAATTTTAAGATGTATACTACAAAATATTGATCATTCCTCTTATAAGGTATGTTGTCAATGTATCCGTATTAAATATTTGTAGGTAGCTACCGTTGGGGCAGGATTCTATTTAAAAAACATTACTAGATAAAGAAATTATGAGATGTATACTACTAAATATTTATCATTCCTCTTATTAAGAATGTAGTCAATGTATCCGTATTAAATATTCATAGGTAGCTAACGTTGGGGCAGGATTCTATCAAAAAAATATT
>NW_019380171.1:112005-174350 GCF_000648655.2 Copidosoma floridanum | reverse complement strand
CAAAAAAAAAAAAAAAAAACAAAAAAAAAAAAAAAAAAAAGAAATCGTAAAAAAAAAAAATTCTGCTGCGGGCGAGATTTGAACCCCAGAATGCTCAAAGCAAAATTACACGACGTAGTACTTAGCTACCTTGACTACCAACGCACTGCTTTCCTAAGCAGTTAAAGTGACACATGTTTATCGTGAAGCTCCAGAGTTTAAGTTTAAGTATTAGTTTATTTTTTCTTTATATTGATAATTGTGTTGAAGTTTGACCTACAAGTAGAATTATTATTTTTTTAAATATTTTCACTCTTACTTATTCTTATTAAAGAAGTTACATGTGTTGAAGAATGACATTTGAATTANTTATTTTTTCTTTGTATTGATAATTGTGTTGAAGTTTGACCTACAAGTAGAATTATTATTTTTTTAAATATTTTCACACTTACTTATTCTTATTAAAGAAGTTACATGTGTTGAAGAATGACATTTGAATTAAAGAAAAGTCATTCTCTGTTGAATGAACTCAAAAATCAAAGTGAAGCGTGTGTTCATTATTCTGATATTTTTAATGTGCTAAATTTTTATAAATCTATGAAAACATAAATTATTAAAGTTGTGAAAATGATTATTTTATAGAGATCAAGTTTCAAGAAGTCACATTAAATATCGGGGCTTAAGTTTTTATTACTCAATTTTTCATTTTATACGAGGAAAACACATTATTTAGCTGTAGAAGTATTTAATACACATTTAATGAGTAATATATGACAGGACATATAATAACTGTCCAACATTCAAAACCGCTTTTGAGGGAACATAACATCAGGAATAGATATAGGTATACGCATGCATGCGAGAGCTGCGAGCTGCGAGCTGCGAGAGCCGGGAGCCGAGAGCCGAGAGCCGAGGCTAGCTGGAATACAAAACATATGTAGCTATACCCGTGTATACGCACATGTTCCTTCTCCCCCTCCACTAGGTACCTATCGTACGCACAATTTGGTCTTCTCCTCCGCTGCTGAAACGTGCGTATAGTTCGACTGATTTGCCGCGACGGGGTGCTCAAAACATCGGAAAATAAGCGACACACTCTCTACCATAGGCGCTGGCAATCTCCCTACTAATCTCTGGTAGATGGTTAGTGGGTGGAGCGCACAGGGGGGGGGGGGCGAAGCCTCACTAGTATATATATACACGTTGGTAAAAATGCAAAACATACTAAACACGCTTTCTTACATTCATGCTAGTACAACTTATTCTTTCTACCAAATTTAAGATACTTTTAAACTTTTTTCAGAATATCTGCAATATTACTTTCTGATTTTACTTTTACTGTGCTAGTTATTCCTTTTGAGTTAATCTTATAAGTATGAAGATAATTTACCTTCACGTATCTCAAATTTTCTGTAAAATTTTTAAATTTCGAAATTCTAAAGGCTCCTGAATTGTCTTCATAAATTTTTATCTGTTCATTCAACTTTAAGTTGAAAATGTCTACTAAATCTCTTATCAACTTCAATTAACTTAAAACCTCTGACAAAGCGACATAGTTTGCTGAAGTCTAAGACTTTGCTACATTATTTTGTTTTTGCACTCTCCAATAAAGAACATTACCTAAGAATCCTATTACATAGGCTGATGCATTTTTTTTATCAAGACTGTCACCTACGCAGTCCAAATCAATAAAATAATCTGCTATATCTGCATAATCGATTTTCTCGTACTTAAGGTTTGAATCTCTTATGAGGTACACATGTTTTTCAATCCTCATCGCATACTTAAAATCGTCCTCATTATAACAATTTTTAATCGACTCAAATATTTAACACTATAACTTATACAAGGTCTGGTGCCTGAAATAATATATTAAAGTTTACTAATTAAATTCTAATACTTTAAATCATTTATCACTTTTTTTGCTTGATCCAATTCTAAATTTACTCTCATTGAAATATTATATAACATTGCAGTTTGAGGCTTGTACTTATTTGCAAAAGACTTAATATATTGTTTATTTAGTTATTATTAATTACATACCCCACTGGGGTTGGTGAGGAAGAATGGGCTTACAATTCAACTACCTGTACTTCTTTTACAATTCTTTCGACTTTATCTTACTCTATTTGTTTCTATTTTTAAGTTATTTTATTTTAATTTTTGGTTTGGTAGTCCATGTCTAACCGTAACGTATCTTTTGAATGTCACTAATCACAAACTATTTTCTCTACCTCTACTTTACTTTACTTCATTTTATATTATACATTCTCACTTTACTTTATTCGAATCTCTTCTTAACATCGATACGAAAATTCAGATGTTATAAAATTAAAAATTTTCAAACAAAATTTTAAAAAAATTCAAAAATTGTAATGATTTTAAATACTTAACTATTCAAAATCAAAAAATTTAAAGCTGACAACTTAATGACTGTTCATTATCACAAAATTCCAAATTTATATAACATTTATTTAGGCACTTATTAAGATAATCGAAATTTTCTCGCAGTCCATTGAATCCTGACTAAATATTGTCAACACTCTTTTCATTAACCTCTGCATAACTGACCACTGACATAAGCATCACTGGCTCTACCACTTTTTCCTCACGCACTTAGCCACTTCCTACCACTTCAGACTTCAATTCCACTCTCCTTTGTCGTGTATGCATCTGTTACTCCCTTTAGAACACCTCCTATTACTGGCCCTATATTGTCCTGTTCAGCCTATTGCCACTACCCTCTTTTCTATCCTCTCTTCTCGCTCCTTGCTTTCCCTGCTCCTCTCTCTTTGGGTGAGCTTCTTCCGTTTGTCTCCTGGTTCTACCTTCGAACTTTCCTTTTCTATTCCTTGCTTATTGCCTCTTTACTATCTCCTTGATATCTTTCTCCACATCCCATGCACAGGTCTCCCAGAATTTCTCTTCCTCCTCAAGCCATTCTAACCTTTTTTTAATTCCTGACAGCTTTTTGTTTATTTCCACTACATCCGTCTCTCTCTTTTTCTCCAATCTTTGCAGCCATTCCTCGACGATTTTCCTCTCCCTCTCTCTCTCTTTTCTTATGTTCACAGCAAATCCTTTGACTTAAAACAGCTCTCTTTCCACCTCTCTTATTCACTCGCCTAGATTGCCTTTCTCATCTTTCTTCAGCATCTTCTTGATCTTCTTCTTTCTTTCCCTCTCCCAGCTCGCTTGCCCGTTCATTCTTTCTTGTCTACTTTTCTCTCGTTCTACACACCTTCTTGACCTGTTACTCTGCAGTTCTCTTACCAAGTTCTTTTGCTGGTTAGCTCGTGACTTTTTCCCGCTCTCTTCCTTTTTCTACATGGGTCTGTTCCACTCTGCTTCTTGCTGTACCGAATCGCTGCTCTTTTCTTCGCCCCTGTGATTGGAGTCATCCTCCTTACTTTTCTCACTTGGCTAAACTTCCTTATCCTGAGTAGTACTTCCTAACGCCTGTCTTCTCCTCATTTCTATCTCTTTGAGAGTCAGAAGGCCTCTTTTCTTCTCATCTAGTGCTTCTTTGACTGTATAGCCAGACTTGTATTTTTAAAATACTGTACTACGTGCTATATTGACTCTGCCTCCTTATTACATAACCTGCATTGATTTTCTCTCTCCCCCATCCTGTGCTGTCTGTTTTTTACCTCATTTCCACATCTAAACCTTGCAATCATTATTTCATTCTTTGCCTCTAGGTGCGACCTTGCATATTCGGGCATGTCTTTTGATTCCACTAGTAACTCTTTATAGAATGTATTGTATCTTGACTTCTCTATCTTTTTCCTCCTCTGTATCTTTTCTTCGGCTTCGAGATTTCTTTTTACCTGTATACAGTCTGCCTTCTCTTCTAAGCTCGTCTACATCTTCGTTGAATCTCAGAGTCCTCTCCAGCGTTTCTCTCCTCAGTTTCGCCATGTATCCTGCTTGCGTGTGTGACCTTACTCTCTCCTTCTTTTTGATACATTCTTTTACTAGTTGTTTTCTGAATTTCTCGCTTTCTCTTCATACCTTACTGCTCTCTCTGTTGATTTGCTTCTGCAGCTCCTCTGTTTTGTCTCTTCCTGTAATATAGAGTTGGGCGTGTTCCTATCTAACCTTAAAATACACTTTGCAAATTTCCTTCTAGGCCCCTCCATACCGTTTTTCTCTTTGTAGCCCCATATCTCTGCTCCAAATAGTTCTATACTCTGTACCAATGCATCATACACCCTGTATCTTCTTTCTAGGTCTTCTCTGAAGATTCTCTCTCCAATGCTTAAGGTATTTTTTATAGCTACCATTGCCTTTTTCTTTCTCTCTCTCAGATGTTTGACTGCATTGCCACTCTTTTGTAAGACATAGCCTAAGTATTTAAATTCTCCCACTTCCTCTAACCGTCCATCATTCCACTTCCATATTCTACTTGCTTTTCTCTTGGATTTTTCAAACACCATTATTTTCGTCTTTTCAGTTCTAACTGTTAGAGCCTTAACCTTTGTATATACTCTGAGCTGCTTCAGCATGTCTCTCATGTTCTCCTCGTCTTCTGTCAGTAGCACTATGTCATCTACGTATACTATTGTTCTAACCTTTTTCTTTCCTATGACTATACCTCCTACTCTTTTGCTTTCTAAAAGCTCTTCTAAATCTGCTATACATATATTGAGCAGCGTTGGGCTCATTCGGCATCCTTGTCTAACACCCTTTACTGTCCAGAATTCTTCTGAGATCTCGTTTCTCACTTTAACTTTACAGCATTTTTCTTCATATATTTCCAGAACTCTCTTATTCAGCACCTTCTTGTTGCTTAATCTTTCTAGACTTTCTTTTAATTTGCTTCTGTTTAGGCTATCAAACGCTTCTTTTGAGTCTGCAAAGCAGGCGTACATCTTGCCTCCTTTCTTGTTTAGTCTCACGTCTGCTGCGTGGTTACGTATGTAAATCGTATCTGTCACTCCTCTCCCTTTCCTAAAGCCAAACTGGCTCTCTTGCAGCTAATGATCTTCTTCTTTAATCAACCTGTCATTGAGCAGCCCTGCGTATATTTTGTAGGCTGTATCTTGCAGCGTGATCCCTCTGTAGTTTTCTACTCTCTCTTTCTCTTCTTTCTTAAATATCGGAAATATGAGACCTGTCTTCTATCGTGCTGGTATGTTTCCTTCCTTCCAAATATTTTGTGACAACTCAAAGAAAGCCTCCCCTATTATTACTGGCATCTTGCTCCACACCTCATTTTCTGTTTCGTCTTCCCATGGTGCCTTTTCATTCTTCAAATTTCTTATTGTCTTAATTACTTCTTCCCTCGTAAAAGGTTCCTCTGTCGCGGGTCCTCCAATTCCTGTTTCTCCCTCATCTGCTATTTTCTCTGTCATTCTTCTCCCTTTGCCACCCAAACTTCTGGCAAAGTGTTCCTTCCAAGTATTTAAATAGATCTCATTGCATCTTTCCTGTCTCTTTATAGAATTCTTCTGTGTTTATTTATGTACTGTCGTGCCTCCTTTTCTATCTTTATCTGTCTGATCTTGTTTAACTCTTCTGCCATATATATTTCTTTCTTTTCTGCGCACCAACTCCTATATTCTCTCTTTCTTATATTATATTCTTCTTGGTCCAACTTAGCACTTTACTTCCTACAAATTCACAGATCTCACTTTTTACCAGACTCATTTTCCTTACCCCCTATAATATGTCACCGCTCGCCCTCCCTTTCTTATGCTCTCTGATAGCTTCTGTATGCCACCATTCAAAGTTCCTGCTTAGCTTGCTCTTCAGTTTGCTCCACTCCTTTTCTTTCGTGCAAGTTTCTGTTAGCTCCACCTCGTCAAACTCCTCTATATATCTCCAAAAATCATTGTCCTTATTTGCTAAGCCAGCCACATCCAAAAACACACCCTGACCTTCCTCCCTTCTCCTCCCTCTTCCCCTATGTCCTATGTTCTCTTCCCTGACTCTCTTTCTTCTGCTCTCAGACAACCAGCTCCTTCATACCATCTGAACTACTTGTCTCTTAAACAGCATTTCATGTAACCGACCTTCGTCTTGAGACCTTCGTCTCTCTTTTGCCTTGCTACATCTCTTATGTGCTTCTAAATCTCTCTCTCTATTTCTGTTAGATCATCGTCTATGTATACTTCATTTTCTAGATTCCTCTTGTTCATCATGATTTCTATTTTGTCTACCATGTTGTTCAGCTTCACTAGGACTCTGTCTCGTGTCTTCTGACATTTTCTACCCCTGAGTATGAACGCTGTTTGGACTACCACCCTGCGCCTTGCTGAGTGATCCAAGAAGTCATCCACTTCTTCTGTCAAATTCTTCTCCTCAAACTGCTGTCCTTCAATAATGACATTCAACTTCTTCTTTTCTCTCTCTTTCTTGTCACTCTCTATCTCCAAAGTTCTGATTCTTTTCACCAACTCCCCTTTTTCTGCCCTCCACTTTTCTTTCTCTTTCTCCCATGCTCCTTCCTTCTCCCTCCATTCTGCTCTGATCCCTTCTAGTGTGTCATCTAGCTTCTGCATCGTCGTCCTTTCTAACTTTCCCAATCTTTCTCGAATGCTTCTCTCTAGTCTCTCTACGTAGCGTGGTTGTGACTTCTCCTCTAGACTTTTCTCATGCTCCTTATCTTTGTCTTTCTTTGTCTTGCTAAAACCTGCCTCAAGAATCGTCTGTTGCACCGATCTTGTTTTAAAGATCGTCCCGGTCTTGCTGGGTACGTTGCCTGTACGTGTGTTAGTCGTGCTCCTTGTGCTCTTTTTCTCGTCGTCTTTCATGCCTGCTCTGGAGAAGCCTAGCCTCTTTATTGTAGGTTAACTCGTTCTGTGACTTTGAGTCTCGTTATTCTGATATCTTTCCTGTTGCTATGCCTTCCGCTTCTCTCTTACTCGTATTTTATGTTGATCCTTTTTCCCTTATGTCCTAGATCTTTTGTTCTGCGGTTCTTGTTATTTTTCTCGTGGACAATTGCTCCACAGCATGTACTCACGTGCGTCTCCTACTAGTGCTTAACCCAAACTCGAAAGACTTATTATAATTTTTCTGAAATGAAAACATTTTATTATTCTTGTGATCATAATCAATATTTATTTCTGAATAATCCTTCACTTTTCCTCAATCTTTCATGCAAAACCTTTCTAACAATTTTCTTTTAATCATGTCAATGGTCTTTTGACTTTTGCAGCAAATTAATAAATCATAAACAAAAAATACTATGTACTGAATCTTTTCTATCATTCATTTGATACAAGCAGTTGTTAATTTTATAATTTTTTAATTAAAAACTTTTCGTAAATTCATCGAAGCATTTATAGCAGCCTCTAGGACCTTCTCTCAAATAATACAACCCTTTTTGCAATTTGGATCATTCTTTTACAAACCGAATATATTTTGCTAAAAATTAATCGTCACCTCTCCAATTTGGCTGAAAATTTTTTTCCCGTTTCTATATTGAAAAATAAAAGATACGTGTCCAAATAACTTTTTTTTATCGCCTATTTTCAATTTTAAAAGTTATAACAAATTTCATAATAGTGGTTGGAGACTCCTTAAAAGCTACAAAATTTTCCCCAACAGCACTTTTGTATCTTAAGAGTTAAACTTTAACAAAAAAATTGAAAAAAAAAGAATTGTCAAGGAACTAATATTGTTTCTTAGCAATTAAATCGTTTAAATCGGTTTTTAACAATTTCCCTCCAAATAAATTAAGTTTTTATTATTACTATCGTATTTTGTGTCAAATTTTACGTAAAAATCATGTTTTTGAGATATGGAGACTTTTCAATTGTTATAGTTAAAACATTAATTTATGTAGCACGTAATAATAGAAAAAAAATGCTTTTCGAGTATAAAATGATATATGTACCTCATGTAAAAGAAAAAAATTAAACGAAAAAGTTGTAGATAATTGAAAGATCTACAACTTTTGTGGTTACCATTTGTCAGTATAACATCAAAATTTTATATTATCATGCAAAAAAGCGATCAATCACCATTTTATTATTTATTTCGTATGAATTTTTAATGAAATTAAATGACAAGTGATTTGTTTTTCAATCCAATTTCCTGAATGACGAAAAACTAATTTTTATTAAAGAAAAATAAAGATCATTAACCACTAGACAAAAAAAATAATCACATTACTCAACGTAACATCCACACGTAAACTGTTTTTTGTTCTTTAAATTTTTTTATTGCTACTTTGTTTTTTATTGTTTCATTGATCATCTGCTTTTATACAAAAAAAAGATTTTTCATCTACTTGATTTTTTGGAATTTTAAAATTTCGTGGGGAAGCCTGCCTACAGTACGATCTATGATTCAAAGTGTTACCCACGCTATTCGCGTACATTTTCCGTACTAGAAGTTCGATGGCTTTTGGATCAGCTGTGCGCTTATTTTGGTCCGCTACCAAGACATATTCTCACTCGTTGTAATTTAAAGTAGAATAATTTTTACTTTGTAACACTGTCACGGAAAGAGGCACGTAAAATGCAAAATACTAGTTACCTATCAGACAGATTTTTAAATGCTTTTAGTCTCAAACATCCAACAACAAACACTTTTAATTTGAGAATAGTGAATAAAAACCACCTCTGTAAACTGGACGTGGCAATTTCGTCAGACGCACTATAACAACAAATTTGTTCTTTTTACGACTTGAAGTTATCAAAGTTCAAAAAAGAAAATACATAAGATAGTGAAAACAAACTACCAAAATTAGTACGTACAATATTTTGATTATTATAGTAAGCTCAGACATACCTAACCTTTCGTAGAATTTCATGTTAATGTTTTAATTAAATTTTTTTTTAATCGCTACAAAAGGAAGATTCTATAAGTGAAGAATCTGATAAAAACATTGGGAGTAGTTACGGTACATCTGAATCTTCGGGATATAATCCATTTTTGCTAAGTGAACGAGTGGATTTTTTCAACAAAGGATTAAGCTTTTTAGGATCCTCGCCCATCAAGAAAACAAAAACTGTCGTTAAAAAGGTATTTGGAAGAAAAATAAAAACAAACATTGCTTGTAATTAAAAAAAAAATTTTCCATTTGAGTCAAGACGATCCAGATAATCTTAAAGCAGACGACGACAAGTCCTTGATAATAAGTGCTTTACAAAAAAGTTTCAATACTTCGGCCGACCGTTTACATAAAATTAAAATTTTGACTATTTTTTGAACGTGGTTTTTAAAAAAAATTAAGTACACATTTCCTTCCGCAACTCGTCACATGATAGGCGTAGCAAAAAATGTTGCTCAAAATAAGGGATTAATTAGGGAGTCAAACCCAAAACAACATCCATCTCTAGATGATAATGTTATCGACACAATTGTTAGCTAGTACCAGTCTCAGGACTACACTAACTATATGCCCGGAAAAACGATTGCGTTTCGATAAAAGTTGACAATAAATCGGGACCTATTCAAAAAAGACTAGTGTTAGATGATTTAAAAGAATTGTATGAAATTCTTGACCTATGAATTGTAGTTTCTTAAAAATTGTTAGCTTAAGGCCAAAATATTGTGTTTTGGCAGGTGCTTCTGGTACTGACTCTGTTTGTGTATGTCCTATACACAAAAATGTTAGTTTATTAGTGAATGCTGCCAATTTTGAATTACTCACTTCCAGTTCTAAGCTGCCTTTGATTAATTATAAGGATTTTTTGTATCGTGTGGTATGCAAAAACAAAACGACTGATGTTGTTTAAATTCTAGTTAGAAGGGCCAAGGCGTGACGAATGTTATTGAGCAACTGGAGAATATTTTGAAGAAAAATGTATTGAAATTGTTACCTACAAACAATGGGTGACCGTTGAAAGAACCTTGTCGTAGACCCTAATTTCTCCAGTTGATAAATTTTTACAGAAGTTAAGTGAGGGTTTGCTAAAACTGTTGATTCATATATTTTTGATTAACAAACAAAGGAATTTTTTTAATAAGATAGAAAATAAACTGAAAGAAAACGAGTGTATCGTAATTTACGACTTCTCAAAAAATTATGCTATCATAATTAACAATTAGGTTCAGGGTATTTATTGGAACAACGATTAGGTAACGTACATTCATTTTTATTTTATTATAGGAATGCCTTGGATAAATTAAAAATTTCAAGTTTTGTTTGCATTTCTGAATGCCTACGTCACGACACTATAGCTGTACATCTATATCAAAAGCAGTTGATTGAATTCATTAAAATAAATTTACTGTGTGTTAATAAAATAATATACATGTCTGACAGTGTGAGTGGACAGTATAAAAATTAAAAAAAACTTTATTAATCTCACTCATCATTTTGAAGACTTAAAGATAGCAGCAAAGTGGCATTTTCTTCCCACTTTACATGGAAAGGGGTGATACGACGGAATAGGTGGGACTATAAAACGACTAGCTGCCAGAGCAAGTCTTCAGAGAATCAACAATCCCATTTGAACGCCATGAGAACTTTTTGATTGGGCCACAGAATCACTGCTAAATATTACTTGTTGTTAATTTACAAATGATGATTACAAAGAAGATTTAAAATCAACCATCAAGGGAACGTTAAAATATTGTAGCATGATTTCACTATCCTATTAAGAATTAGAAGCAAGGCTGTCTTGCTTGCACCAAAAAACAAATATTGTGAAAATTTTGAAGTGACATAATTTTGTTATGAAACTGTAAAAAAAGTTTCACTTGTGCATGAAAATTTTGTTACATCTATAAATAAATATTAAGCAATTATAATTTTGACTTGCTTATTTATTACACATTTTTATCAAATCAATAAAATGTAATTTCTTCAGTTTTTATTGCTCATTTCCATTTTACACGTAAAAAATTACACTTAATAACTGATAAAATGGTGATTTCTCGATTTTTTGCATGATACTACAAAATTTTAAGGTTATACTGACAAATGGTTAATACAAAAGTTGTAGATCTTTCAATTTGCTACAACTTTTACATACTACTTTTTTGGACACGAGGTACAGATATCATTTTATACTCAAAAAACAGTTTTTTTCAACATTACGCGTTACATAAATTAATATTTTAACAATAACAGTTGAAAAGTCTCCATATTTAAAACCATGATTTTTACGTAAAACTGACGCAGAATACGATGGTAATAATAAAAACTTAATTTATTTTGTAGGTAATTGGTTAAAATCGTTAAAAAAATATAAATTGTTGTAACAATATTAATNAAGCAATTATAATTTTTACTTGTTGTTTTATTACACATTTTTATTAATGTAATAAAATACAATTGTTCAGTTATCAATGCTTATCTCCATTTTACAAGAAAAATTAATCTTAATAGATGACAAAATGGTGATATATCGCTTTTTTAATGATAATTCAAAATTTTCAGGTTATACAGACAAATGGGAACTACAAAAGTTGTAGATCTTTTGAATAGCTACAACTTTTACGTTCAATTTTTTTTGTCGGAGGTACAGATGTCATTTTATACTTAAAAAACAGTTTTTTACCACTATGCGTTACAGAAATAAATATTTTAACAATAACAATTGAGACGGCTCCATATTATAAAAAAATGTCTTCTACGTAATATTTGACGCAGAATACGATGGTTATAATAAAAACTTGACTAATTTGGGTAGCAATCGTTAAAAATAGATTGAAACAGTTAAGTTATTAATAGCAATATTGATTTGATGATTATTTTTTTTTTTTTTTTTTTTTCTAAATGTTGAATTATTTTGTTACAAAAGTGCCATTGGTAAAAATTTTGTAGCTCTTAAGGATTTAGAGCTATACATTTTTTAAAATGAGTCTTCAACCACTATTATAAGCTTTGTTGCAAAATCGGAAATAGGCGATAAAAAAAATTACTCGAACACGTATCTTTCATTTTTCAATATAGAAACTGGAAAAAAAATTTCAGCTGAATCAGAGAGGTGAAGGTCAAAATCCGTTTGATATGTAAAAGAATTACATATTTATATACTTTATCAAAATCTTTTTCAAAGCTTTGAGGTTGTTTGACGTTCACTTTTCATATAATTTTACCATTTAAAAATGTGGTTTCAACATACATACGAGTAATTATCAAACCTTTAACACAACAATAAAATAAGAAAATTTTTAAACCTTTCATCTTAGCTACAGTTGAATAGATGTATTAAATCATTTCTTTCTGTTAAAAACCTCTTACTTCTAATGTAGGTTTAAATTTATTTTCATTTTTTTTCGAAAAAATCATTTTCCATCTAAAACCTTACCATATGTTAGCTTAATTAACCAATATCCAAGTCTTATTCTTACTTAAACATTCAATTTCTTTTCTTATAGAATTTTTTCAATTATTAGATTTAAAACTTTCTAGAGATTTTTTAAACTTTTGGGATTTTCTGTACTACAAAAATTTACATAAATCGTATTGTATACATAAATATCATCATATCCCTCTTCTGGAAACTTAACTTTTTTTTTCGCTTTACTGTTGACATTCTTTTTTTTGGATTTTAACATGTATTTTCTCTCTCGGTATTATAATTATCCTTTTCACTCAGCATCTTTAAATTCTTCACTTAAATTAAACTCATTACCATAAAAAATTTTGTCTTCATTTTCCAGTTCATTATCTTTTGAACCAATCCAATATTCATCTTTTTTACTGACATCAATATTTCTTGCTTCAATAACTCTATTGATAATCAAAGTTTGATATCCTATGTTTGCATAACCTATGAGAATTGCTAAATCTGGTTTCCTATTATTCCATTTAGACCTTCATCTTTATTCTGACACAAGTACAAATATTCTGCTATTGTACATTTTCAAACGCTGCAGATCAGGTTTAGTACCAAAGAAAATTTTAAAAGGTGTTTTTCATTCAGCAGTATTTGCAAATGTTCTGTTCTTTAAATGGGCTGTCGCACATATGACTTCTAGCAACAGCTTATCCATCCTAGCTTTACTTAATAAACATCTAGCAATTTTCATTACACTTCTATTGTATCTCTCAGCTGTACTGTTCAATTCATGTTCATATGGGGAACATGCATGGAAAATAATTTCTTCTTTCTTCTACTAATTCCGAAATTCTTTTATTTAGACATTTCTTTTCGTTATCACACCTTGATTTTTTAGTTCTTTTTTTGCTAATATTTTCATCTTTGGTTATGTATGACACAAAGCAATCATGGACTTAATCTTTTGATTTAATTGGGTATACTCTAGCTAATTTATTATAGTCATCAATTGAAATTAAAAAATATTTTTTCCATTTAATCCTATAGTATTATGAGGATTATTAAGACCAGTATGTACTATTTCTCAGATTTCCTTTGCCTTTTATGTATTATTTGTAAACGGTTAATAGTGCATTTATTTTTTTGTATAAATAGTGCATTGTGAATAATCACTCTCAATTTCTTTCAGCAGACCTTTACATAAAATATTCAAATATTTAAAATTTACGTACCCCAAAATACGGTGCCTTTATACGTTTCAAGAAATTTTATCACTATTCCCGTTACTCGTTGTAATGAGAGTAATTTTTTAATCACATTGAATTTCACTTTGTATTCTGTACAATTTTCCTGTTCTTGTTAATGTACCCTTACTATTATAAATTTTCGCCGTATTATTTTCTACAACAACTTTATTTTATCTATAACTTTTGATAAACATAATAAATATTCTTCTATTTCTTTAACATAGTATACATTGGAGGTTTCAATTCTTACAAATCTATCGTACACTTTGAAGTAACCTAAGATTTTTCCTATTTTGGTCATTTTTAAACTTCTACCGTCTCCTATATCTACGTTTACAGAATTTTTTTATTTAATAAAATTTACGAAAACATCATTTTGACTCACCACACGATCAGTATAACCGCTATCTACATGTCAGTTAATACGTTTACCTTGTGTTTCACTATACATCGCAGTAGACTCCACAATCTTTGCAAAAAAGGCGCCGAACGAACTGTTGCTTACCTGCCACGTTTTTTGATGCTTAGCCTCTGCCTTGTTGTCCACTCGAGTTGCTACCTCTGCTTCTGCCTCTTGATGTTTCTTGCTGCGTGTTATTTCTACAAAATTGTTGACGTCCGCACCTCTGTGCTCGGCCTCCATAGCCAGCATTGTTTACACTAGGACAATCTTTCTTGAAACGTCCAATTTCACCACAGCCGTAACAGGCTCATTCTTGTTTTTTGTAACCTTTTGATTTTGACACGGAAGCATTCGATTTTACGCTTGCACTAGTACTTTTACTTCTACATTTAATTTCCAAAATTTTATTTTATCGATCATATAACTAGCTGTTTGATCTTCTGGTTTTAACGTGTCTATTAAATCATATATATATAACTATACGATTCTAATAACGTTCTCAATAACTATATATCAACTATTCTTTTTCACTCAGTGTAGCACCAGCTGCTTTCAATTTGTTTACCGATTTTTCAAATTTACTAATAAAAACTGACATTTCTTGATTATCCTTCAACCTGATTTTCTTCAGCTTATTCTGGCATATTATCTTCAAAGCTGTTAATTCCTACGAATACGTAGCATCAAACTTTTACATTATAATCTTTAATGTTGTATCCAAATGACAATTCCAGCTGCTTATTCGAAATAGCACTGTAAATATAATTTATGGCCTTAAAGTCGTTCTCAGCCCATTTGTCTTCTTTGTTCGTCGCTACTTTTTCTATTCCTATTACTGTTGCACATTTCCTTAACTTCAAAAACATCGTGATTTTTTTCTTCCAGTGTGCATAATCTTGGCCATAAAATACAGGTATTAAAATTTTTACCATTTTAAAACTGCTGATTCCCTCTTTTGATCCTTCTAGATTTTTTGATTATTCTCTCTTCTTGAAAACATATTCTTTTAACACCAGCATGTCTTTGATCCCGTTTACAAGAACTTTTTTTAAATTTCTCAGAGTTAGATTGACACTTTTTTTATCTGTGATCACCTGCATATAATCTGTTAAATTGCAAAACTTAAACCAGACACGTAAATGATGACGGTACACTTTCACAAAAACTTTTACTCGATTTTCTAGTGTTGGATTTACATTTTTATCACATGTAATTAACAGAAAATATGTATTCAATAAGAGAAAAAAACTTATTTAAAGAGTGCCAAGCTGGCTACTGTTACCACAACCATATGCTTCGACGGACACACGAGATCTGCCTTAGGCCCACGTTTGAGCACTAAGCGTCAGCATATAGTATACAACTGTAATTTGCCACCAATGACACCCCTAGTTTATCTCTCATACATATAGTTATACATATGTACGGTGGTATAAATGTATAATATACTCAACAATTTTGTACTTATCGAACCATTGTATTAAATGTCGATATTAACCAGTTTTTGGAAAAATATATAGTTTTACATTTTGTTGCTGCTAAGGTATTTAATATGCAATTGGGAATCTTATGTTATTTATATTTTAATTCTTAAATTATTCAGTTTCCATACCAGTATCAAGAAAGTTGTAATAAAATAGATAATCTGCATTACCCATCCAAAAAAATCACGTTATTCATTCCATGACGTTATCGAATTGTAACAAATCACGTTATAAATCACGCAAATAATCACGTGATATGCGAAAATCACGCTATTTATCTCGTAATAATTAACGTGACATTATCGATTTTCAGCCGGGTACTCACTTTAGAATGACTTTACGTAGTTCTAATTAGTATTTATGACTCATTTTATCTATAAAAGGTATCTTCAATGTTTTTTTAAGAATTATTAACTTACAGTCAAGGAATTACAAAGTTACATATTTTAGTAATCTGGAGTGATGAATTTTAACGCCTTAATAAAGATGCCATTGTGACATCCCGAGTTGATATGAATTATATTATAACTAAAAGCTATGCGTCCATCAAATTCAAATAAGACGTATTGTAAATATAAAGCAAGCTCATGTAACAAGAGGAGCTCATACGTCATTTATATGTGTGTGTGTGTGTGTGTGTGTGTGTGTGTGTGTGTGTGTGTGTGTGTGTGTGTGTGTAATAGCTATCGTATTGTTTGTATGAATGAATAGTTACTTGGTTATTAATTCTTCAATTCTGATAATGTATACTAATTTAAAATTTGTTATTCACACATAACTTCATTATATTCAAAATTGATTGAAAAATCCCCAGAAGGATTGATTTCGAAATTTATAAGCTTACTGTCACAATTGAACTTGTATTTGGCGTTCTTATATTGCTGATGCGAGCTTTCATCATCACTGACTCAATAAACAAAAAAATCCATGTAACCTAATATGTAAGATCATAACATATAACATCATCGTGCAAGCCTACTGTTTTGCTGTCAACGCAGTCTGCAATAAACATCGCTCATTGGTTGACCTTATTCAACCAAAGACCTTTTTTACTCGCTCTGACGCTGTAAAAACTCACCATTGGGAGAAAAAATTACTCTTTTTACGTCTGTAACCTGTCCTCTAAAGTTTTAGTCAACTCTTGACTCTCGCGACTAGTGAGTACCTTGTACATGTAAGGCATTACGTTGGCTAAGGCAACTCGAGTGCGTATCGAGAATATCAATAGTATCGGACTACGCTAAAAAGTGAGGTACAGCAAAGTAGGCCCACCGAAAGTGGCTCCGGCGATAGTAGAGAAAGCAGAAATAACAACATCCTACTGGCCACGAACTTATTCATGCAGTTTAAGAAAACACTGAAGGTTACCACACGAAGCATTAGGGAACCCTGAAGCAGCAGTGATAACAGTCAATGATAGATGTAAGTTATTTATCAGTAATAAAATTAACGCTGAACCTTGTTCAAGTGACCCTATTAAATTGTATTTAAAAGAACAAATTTTCATTAAATTGCTTTATTAAAGGAATACATTAATTACAATCATCCATATTATTAAAATGAAGATTATTATTCAATTACAAAGAACAAATAAAGATCACGAGCTAAATCCTAAGAGATTCACGAATGACACTTAAATAAAACAGTTAAGACCATACTCTAAACAAGTCTGGTCATAACACCATAACAAGTGAGGAGCCTATTTCAATACGTTTTTCAATGAGTAAGGTTAATTTCTTAAAAACTATTTGTCTAATTTATATTCTTAATCATACGTATGATAATCACTTTAAAAGTCGTAAAATATTGCCTTAATCAAAAACTAAACTTTCGTATTATCTGCGCGTGCGCAGAAGATGGCAGAGACTTTTGCTCAATAATCTAAAAATCTTAGTCATCAGTATATTTAACAATTAGGTTCAGGGTATTTATTGGAACAACGATTAGGTAACGTACATTCATTTTTATTTTATTATAGGAATGCCTTGGATAACGTAAATTCATCGAAGCATTTATAGCAGCCTCTAGGACCTTCTCTCAAATAATACAACCCTTTTTGCAATTTGGATCATTCTTTTACAAACCGAATATATTTTGCTAAAAATTAATCGTCACCTCTCCAATTTGGCTGAAAATTTTTTTCACAGCTGATAATACGACGTATCTATTATATTTTTGTACTCTACAACATTTCAAAATTTAAGTACATGTATTGTGGTTAGCTTATTTTTCTGGGCAATTGATCAAGTAAAACACTTTATCTTAGTACATCATAATTTCCTTAGGTCACTGAAATTAATAATAAAACACACTTTTTTCATCTAATTCAAAGTTTGGAAAGCTTAAGTCTCAAACATTTATTTTGCATTATAATGTATTACATAACTAGAGTGCCCAAAGCTTTTATTTATAGCAACATACGGATAGCTTAGGAAAAAAGTTATTTGTTACTGTAAGTGCAATGGAAGCATATTAAAAACTTTTTTTACCATCATTACATTTCTGTAAGCAGCAACCATCAACATCCAATTAAGAACTGTGTTGGATTGGAACAACTTTAAAGTTCAAAAATTTGCATTACCTCAAAACTGAATATCAAAAAAGCATAAAGAGGCGTAAAAAAATCAAAGAACCAAATTTATTGAGGATTAAAAATGGTTTCCAAAAAAAATATATGAAAAATTTAGTAAGTGTGACGTGATAGAATCTCAAAACAAAGGGCTAACCCTTTATTAATAACATATTGAATAAATAGATAATGATACTTTTTTAGAGCTTCAGATTTGTTTTTTTTTATATAACTAGAAATAATATGTCTACAAATATACATACAAAAGCAATTAATGAGAATATTAATAGCTAGGGATTAACAAGTGTTGAGAATAAGACTGAAGCTTGCAATGCACTATCTCCTAGTAGTTGGCATGTTTCAATTTTTTGAAAAACTTCTCTATCAATTGGTCGTACTGAACAAGGAAACATACAAACGTTACCAGCAAATTTACAAAACGTTTCGAATTTTAAATTTCCAAATGCTGTTACGTTCTAAAACCGCTGTTTATGATAGTTATCACAATGAATTGACTCAAAAATGTTTTTTTATCCTTGTACCAGTAATAATCTTGGAATGATGTAACTGGTATAATTTTGAATAAGAAACTGCTTATTTCCGCTCTATAACTTTCAAATTTTATCAATTATTTTCCCGTACGATAAGGATCAAAAAAGTTTGATGCTAACGCAACCAGACAGAACAATCGATTTATATTTTGTCTTATTTATGTTGTAGAGAGATCACCTAACTCCAATGTTAATTTAAAAATGTCATCTACTGCAGTAGAGACATCACCACTTGCCCTAACTCTCTGAAGTAATTTATTTACCTGTTTAGAAAATATTTCTGGCTCCACCGTATTCAAATATCTTTGTAACGTTTGAAGATTTGTTACAAAAGATCGATGAATGTACAAGAATTTTTTATGAATCATCTCAATTTCTCAATTAGTATTAGTATTACTTTAAACAATATAATACATTGGATTTTAACATTATAAATTTTTTTTACTTTTGTGACAGAACTATTGATAAATAGTTTTAGAATGTCTTCATGATAATTGTCGAACAAACATTTTTTCAATTCTGCGTACGAATAATAATGCATTTTGGAAATTACAAAGCTGATATAATACACGTGATTAACCATTACGTGTAAAACGATATCCATTAACATTGCAGGTTGAGTATTTTGATAACTACATAATTTGTCAAAACTTACACCCAAAATCTCTTCACATTATTCTGAAGTTGGCATTATGTAAGAAGAATCAAAAGCTTTTACCAATCGTTTGAAGTATTTGTCATTCGAATGATTCCAAGTATAACTGTTGACAAGTATGTAGTTCATAACTTCCGTGTCTTTCAGTCTTATGTTGTAAGTGACTGCACGTTGTTTTTTTTTGCAATAGTTTTTGATTTAGAATGAACCTGTAATAGTATTGAATATCACGTAATTATGTACAGGTGAGTGCACATACAAGTATACGATGCTTATGAGCTGGATGATAAGGAAAAGGATCATGTTAGTCAAGCTGTAATGATTATTATATTAGAAGCTATAAGCTGCTACACTTATTACATCGATAACAATTCATTAAAAAAAATTTTTCAGAAAAAACTTGAAAATTAAAATTAAAATTTTTAAGTTATTACTTCTATACGTTTAAGGATATTTTTAAAATAATTTTTTTTTAAATCACACTGTTCAAGACTTTTTTTCACAGTATTTTAAAATTTTTTTAATCTAACATCACAAAAAAAGTTTTTGGTTTTTGTTGATTAATAAGGACAGGCGAAAATGTATGAGAAAATTAAATGCTGCCTAACTCAGGGGCTTACACTGAGTTCATGTGAAACAAGATATACTCATCATTAATAACACAAGGAACATAACCTCAAAACAAAATAATCCCCTAGGATGTCTAAGAATTAATTCATTCTTCAATTCTGGACGCAACACTAGTCTCCAAGCTTTCAAGTGCAGTGAATCGGAATGTGAGATCAGATTTAGTCCATCGCCCTCAGACTTCTAACTAGATAAAGAAGAACCTTGCCTATAGCATTAAAAAGATATTTCCGTTTCTCTGAGGTTGCCTAATCTTTAAATCAGATCCAGATCCAAGACAATACGAAAATTCTAAATTCTATTGCAGTGGTTTCATATTATACGAGGCTGTGGAGTATCTCTATTCGAAGCTTCCACAGTATGAAATAGGTATACTTTTCATCAAAGAAAATAAAAATATAAGAATTTCTACTACCATGGCATTTTATGGGGATGATGACAACTGCTCCAATGGAAATGTGCAGAACAATTCACTCCCCAGAATGTTATGGTAACGAAGCCAGCAAAGGCAAGCAGGAGGACGTTTGGGTGCGAGGATGATACCGTTGTGTGTTCGATGACATTTGACGAGTTGACATTGTCCTCGTTGAAGTCAAAAAGCCCTCATACTTAGCCCTAGAAAGATATGAGGCTTATAACCTTCAGGATGGTGGACTTACCTGTGATTGTGCCAGGATCCCAAGCGTAGTGGGCTCTTCATAAATTTATGGCTACTATAACTCACAAAAACCAGCCTCCAAAAACTACACATCAACCACTCCACAATCGCCCTAGTAACTCTAATGTCTTCTGCTATGTCTGTTGAAAATTCGATGTCTATTAACATCGGTTTTCCATCTCCGAAGAGATAAGTAAAATCTATAAAGATTGTTTTGGAAGAAATATTAGAGAGTTAACTCATAATTGGATTCCATCGTCAGTAATTCAGATTGTAAAAACATGTTTATGAATTGTTATAATATTCAAACATGTTATAAGGCTAGAAGGCTGCAAAAGAGCAAAGAGAATAGACTCAACTCAAAATCAAATAACCGACTCGTTGGAGAGAGCACTAAGATGAAAAGCATGTTATTTTTGTAATACAAAAGTACCTGGGTTCAACGTAAAAAATAAAAGTAAAATAGTATGCGCAAATGTGTTATTAGTTTTGAGAGCAATTGAATACGATCCAATTGAAAGGAAACAGAATTAAAATTTATTCTTCCCAGAAGGTCAATCAAAAACCGATGACAGAGGTGATAATTAAGGTAAACAGGATGATAGATGCAACGAATCATATAGATCTGACAACGAAGATGAGCCCGAGGACGAAGAGGAATTTGTGGACGAAGATGGAAACTTTCAACCATACAATAACAAAAATAAGCTTATTGTATTGTATGCACAAATAGCATTAAATAACTTAATTAAAAATATAGGACTTCCTAAAAACGTGGCAGAATGATTAGCTTCAGATCTGGAGAAGAGGGCTATGCTGGAACATAGTGTTAAATCAAATATCTACAGGGATAGAGAAAAGGGTTTCCGTAAATACTTCGTTGAAAAATAGACTGAGAAAGGTAAGCATGTCAACTGTAACAACGTTAAAGGACTCGTTAATACATTGAAGCCTGATACATACAAGTCTGAGGATTGAATGCTCTTTATTATCTCGTCAACCCAGAGCTTAAAAGCAGCGTTGATTAATAATAAGAATGTAGTTGCTCAGGTGCTGATCGCTGACTCAACCTAAATGGAAGAGGAATACATAAATTTGAATTTACTTTGGGAAAAAATCTATTATTCAGACCAAATCTGGCTTATATGTGGTGATCTCAAAATCTTCTCTAATTGTTTTCAATATTTGTCTCAAAAATTACTTCAAACTTCAGATGCCAAGTTAAAAGATGAGATTTTTGATGGACCTTAGATACGAAGAATGTTGAGGGATCCTTAATTCGTTACAACAATGACAGGTCCTGAAAAATCTGCTGGGCAAAGTTTCCAACAAGTTATCAAAAATTTTTTCGGTAATAATAAAAGACACGATTACAAAACGATAGATGCACAACTTGTTACAAATTACGATAAGTTGGGGTTGTAATATTAATGACGAACTTCATTTTCTTAATTCTCATTTAAATAAATGTGCAGAGAATTGTGGAGATTTCAGCAAGGAGCAAAGAAAGGGGTTCCATCAAGATATAAAAGAGATGGAAAGTAGATATAGCGGCCGTTGAGTTATCAATATGTTACCTGACTTCTCGTGGACCTTGCATAGAGAGGATCAAGGAAAAAAAAGAAAAAGATGGAAGCCCCTTTACAGGTCGTTTGAAGACAAGAGAACAAGGTATCATCAAAAAACGTATCTCCCGACAAGAAATAGTTACAATTTTTTTTCGTAGAAATTTCTGATTTTTGTTTCATATTGATAAGAAAGTCATCATTTTGAATGTTGAACAGTGGTGGAGACGAAGAGAGAAGGATGCAAGATAGTTGAAATGATGTTGACAAGATCCACTGTCATGAAGGATTTTCCTCGAATTGAGGTTATGTTTCTGGTGTTATTGTTAAAATATATAGTTAGTCTCATGAGACTTCCATTTCCCTTTTATATATAGAGACTTTACGCGTTCTAAATAGGCTCTTGTCTATACGCTTGATCACACATGTATGGATTTCACACTTATTTACAGGGCGCTTGACCTATGATCGCTACCGTCGGGAAGTCGATTGGTAGAGACCTTTTAACTCTCTTCGAAGTAAGACGCGCACCGCTCTCCTTTGTCGTTGGCCTTGTTGTTATAAATAAACTTACAGTTACACGTATATTGGAGCTGTTATTCTTTCCCTGCTGGATTCTCCTGACCTCCAACAACCAATAGTTATTTAAGATGAGTATATCTCGTTTTACATGAACTTACTGTAAGCCCCTGAGTCAGGCAACGTCTGAGTACCTGGTTCTCCTGAGAGTAAATGTGGATTACGCAATTACCTAGAGTTTATCTCTCGCTAGGTTAAAACTTGAGTATAATAGACTAAATCTAACCTTTGATTCAGATTCAGCGCACCCAAAAACCTTTAAGCATATGGGTCTTGTCTCAAACTCAGATAACCTTTTTTTTGAGTGTCTGTGTTATTATTAAAAAGTTGTACTAGTAGCATGAAACGTATTAATAATTATTGTTGGCTTTAATTAAAACTCAATAACTTGTTATCATGCTAGTTAATAAACTTGTTAAAAGTGGCCTTTGGGGGTGGGCGACTTTGAACAAGGGGGGTGTAGTTAAGCGTAACTGCTGTCACTTTGGGAGAGCCCAGTCGTCCCTTCGTGGACGAACGATGAAGGTGGTATCGCCTTGACGTCGTAGGAGCAGTGAGTACGCTGGCTTCGTCAAAGTTTAGAGCGTTGAAGGAGGGTAATATCAAAGCCGTAATTTTTTACGACCTAGTTGACCTTGCTGGGATTTTCGATGTTACCTTGAAGATCGTCCCAATGTTGAGAGATTTCTGGGTCTTGGACCATAGGAAATTTATATATACTTGTGAGGCGTGAGAGAGAGATAGGAGGGGCGTATGATGAGGTTTAAAGAAAGTAATAAAGTGGTTTAGTGTACAGTGATTTTTATTGAATATGTACTTTACTACTACCACTGCTTCGTATACTTTAATTATACCAGGTGAGTGATTCATTCATTGCACGTATATGCATGATCTGAGGCGATCTCGATGGTCGTCACGCAGTCCTTCTTATATACTTTACGTTGCCTTTTTACTTGCGATGTTCACTAAAGACCAGTAGTTGCCACCTGGCAAGCGGTAGACTGTACTATTAAGTGCAAAGTTTGAAGTCGGAGCTGCGCGTGATATTTCAAAATTCAAATATATGTCAAACGATCGAATTTAAAGAAAAATAGTTATTTTAATATATAATAATTATTAAAATAAACTCTAAAAATCGAAAAAATAGTATCTTTTAAAATATTTTTATTACTTGTTACTTACGGTTTGCTATCAAAGAATAAAACAATTTTCTTAAAGCACAAAGAGAAAAATATTAATACATTTTTCCTGGTATTATGAAAATGTCAGAAAAAAATTAAAATAGAGTATTTATTGTAAATCAAATAAATGATAATTTGATGGTGAAGAGTACAAGGTCATAATATATTGTTTACTAGGCTACTCAATGATGCTACCCTTTGTACCTTACTAGCAACTCTTTTGATTCCTTTAAAAAGTTTTTAATCGATATCGATTAAACGTATCGTCCACTATTTTGCTTCTAATTATTTATTATAGTTGTAGCTATAGGGTCCTCTGATTAGAAATGAATCCACATGGCGTGTAGGGCCTACTTACAATGCCAGAGGCCCCATACATGGTTTAACTGGCGAGCCATGAACAGCCTGCTTACCACTTGTGATCAGGTGCGTGTGCGGACAGTTTACGGCTAAGGTAAAAGTACTATTTACTGGCTACTTAGTAGCTGTTATCAATAGAACACCGTGTCTTTCAAACAGCTTATAAAATTTGAACTTTTGTCAGATATTATTTGATAGATATGAATCTATTGTAAACCATACGATGAACAGAAGTCGTATTTCCGACCGTAGACAATAATTATTTTTAATCATCTGGGTATGACAGATGAAGTAGTTCGTGGTTGCCGAAAAAAAAAGTTGCTTTAATGGCCCAAATTTAGAAGCCAGTAACTGGCCACTCGATGCCAAACCCGTACATAACTTGAGGTTGCTGGCTACTAGTGCTTGCCAACTGTGAAGTTATGTACACACTTTATGTACAAGTGCTCTAGTACTTGGCCACCATTTTTTCGAAATTTTTTTTTTAAGTCTGGAACTAAAGAAGCTAACTTCATTGCATTTTAAAATAAAGTATTGATAAGTTTTTACAGTAATAGTATCCTGTAATGGATTAGTATGAAAGTTAATTCTTATAATTCGTGAAATGGTGTTGGTGTCCAGGTACTGGTCGCAGCCGGCTCCCATGTACTGCCCATGAGGCTATGTACCGAGAATAGCTAGCAGACATAATAAATTTCGTGAATTATTTTTTTTCTTAAACATTTGTTTATGTTCTAAATAAATCCTACTTACAATCAGCCAAAACTCTGTAGTGCTTGATATAAATAATGACACACTATAAATGTTAAACTGCAGTTAAATAATATAATTATATCTTAAAGTGACAAGTTACTAGTTCTTGGTAGGTTTTTTGCAATTCTTAAATAAGCTATCTTAAAAGGATTACTAACATTACTTGGGTTAAATTTTTAAGCTTGATATTTTTTGGTTAGATTATCTTTAAGTGATGCCTTATGTGATGAACGGTAAAGTATTCTCAATTAATTTAAACTTTTTTTATACATAATCAATCTGTCTATTTTGAGGCTCACAATCTTCCGTACAATCTTTTAAAATTTTTTTCAATCGATTGCTTGTATTTCAAATTAATTTTATTGTCACTATCAATATCAGATTCACAAAATCTCTATTTATGATCTCTGTTTCTCTATGTCACTTTTTAACGTATCTGATATGCAATAAATCGTACGAATAGTACGGTATGAATCAAATCATACATTGTAGATCTTCTAAAGTGTTTTTTTATTGACTTATTTTACCTATAGTGTTATTATAAATACATAAAACATCGAAAAACGTTCTTAAATGGATAGAAAAGCGTTTGTTACTTTTAATTTAAAGTTAGCTCATTGATACTAATACTCAGTTAGATATGATAATCAAGAATATTAAAATTGAATTCTGTTATTCAAATAACACCTGTTTTCTCTGGTATCTTGTAGATTGGTAGTGCCTAACACTCAAGACATAGTGTTTTGCATAAATTAAGCGGCTTATTTTTGCTAATCTTCATAGGCTTCACAGATATATCTACTGTATGGTTCACCTACGGTCAGGGTACGGGCAATATACGGGAGCCATAAGAGGCGAGTGCCATGTTCTGTCCCTGCACGTACCTACTTACACGCGTTACACGGACCAGAAGTATTATGGCTGGTGTGTAACGTGTCAACGGGCCGTATGTTAGTCTCCAGCGGGCCGTAGACTTTTTCTAACCAAGACATTATTTTTGAACTGTGCAGCTTGTGGGGCTAACGTGGTACATGTCTCTTCCTCTCTCTTTCTCTTTTTTTCTCTCTTTCTTTCTATCTCTCTCTTCATAAGAGTCTTGCAATAACTATACTTATTGGTACAGTGGAAACCTCAACACGGAAAAAAAATCAAGCAACTATAGCATGAACTCCAATAATACTTTGATTTTATAAATTGAATCCTGCATAAAACGTATGTATGTACGTACAGGAAGTACAGTTTTCCAGGTAGAAACATGTTCAGAAATTATTTAAAGAATTTGTCATAAACGATTTCATCAATGTGGTTTTTTGATCCAAAACATATATATACATATATACATATATATTTTTTTTGGAACATTTAAATGAAAAAATTAATTGGATGTATACACCCAAACCCTACAGTTTTCAAGTTAAAAACGCATAGAGGTATAAAAAATGCGATTTTTCTGATTTTTGGAGTTCCATGAGAGTACCAAATAATTTAATTCTTATTTGTTACAACACACATACATTAACTATAAATCTTTTTCTACCATACTTAAAACTAGGAAATGTCGAAAAGTTGAGCGGCAACATTGTTTTTTGCAATAAACATTCCGGGCGTTTCCGTGTGCACGCCCGTAATAGTGCATAGGTATATGTGTTTACGACAAGCTAAGCCACCACAAATCGTAAGCACATATCTATGAATACACAGCAATACGGGCAAGCATGCTGAAATTCTCAGAATGTTTATTGCAAAAAATAATGTTGCTGCTTAATTTTTTGACATTTCCTTGTTTTAAGAATAGTAGAAAAAAATTAGTGGTTAATGTTTGTGTATTTTAATAAATAAAAATGTGTTTATTTGGTACTGTCGTAAAACTCTAAAAATCGAAAAAATAGTATCTTTTAAAATTTTAGGAATTGTTTACTTGAAAACTATGGGATGTATACACCCCAAACGAGTTTTTTGGCTCAAATGTACCAAATATAAAAATTTCCTTTTCAGACAAAAAAAATAACTTTCTTGAAATAAATTATAAAAAAATTGCTTAAACACTTTTTGACCACTTTTTAATCTGGCAAAATGTACTTCCCTATGCAGTAGCATATTTAAAAAAGGTCATAAAAAAAAATCCTGGACGAATTTATTTTCCCGGTCGATGCCAGATTTGGGCCAGTCTAATAAAAATCATAGGCGTAGTGCGTGGAGCCCATGCACAAAGTATTTCGTGTATACTCATACAGATTTTTGATCCAAGCCATACATGACAGGCACAAACTTTTGAAAAATTCTCCAGAATTTATCACGTTGGCATTTGTAGTAATCTTGTAAAGTATATTATTCCATTTTTTAAGTGAAGACTTCTTTAGGCACGTTGGGCAATTTTTGGATGAGAAAAATTTTCTCAACTCGTGACACCGAAAGAAAGTAAAAAAAATTAATGCTTAAAATTGTAAAAATACTATTACACAATTAGAAAATTGTTGTATACATCTTAAATCTAGTCAAAAATTATTTTACACGAACATAATCTCAAAACAATAAAAAAACTTGATATCTCGAAATGAAAGCCAGACGGGCCAAAAATAACATTTAATTATTCTGAGCTCTCAAACTGTAGATAAAGACAGCCTTTTAGAAACAAATATGTATATATCAAATAAATTTATAAATAAAGTCATTTATTGCATTAATAATTCAAATTAAAAAAGAAGATTGAGTAGAAAAATCAAGAGCCTGGTACGTTTCTGATTAGTTATGCTGACCTTGTATACGAAATAAACTACGTTTCAACGCATCTCATCCCATGACATGTTCATGTTTTAAAAAAATTTTTTTTCCACTATACCTATTTTTTAATTTTTTTTTAATGTATTGCTATAAGTCCGGCTCTTTCTAAGGATACTGCCCACCACACTGATGCGTAAAAGATATTTTCTACAAAAAGTATTTCCTTGCCATTTAAAAATGCCTAGGTTTTTGTTAAAGTTTTTATTTCTGTTGGCACTTTCAGAGTGCCAGATTTTTTAATTAACAAAACATAGTTATTAAGCTTCTAGATGGGTAAATGATGCAAATTATGTGAAATTCTCTATGACTACGATAAAAACTGTTAAAGTAGCTTCGGTATTACGTAGAATACATTGAAAAATAGTTTTAGGGACTGATAGTACTAACTTTTTTTGTTATAAAACAAATAGTGGGAATAGACGAACATTTTTTTGGAGACATCGTGTTGCAAAAATAGTTACCGATAATTCGCTTATTATTATTAGATTATCAATTGGTGCTAGTTATACTATCTGGAACCTTACTATCACGAAATTATAGTGCAAAAAAGAGTGAAAATCGTCAGTCAAAAATTTAATTTTTCGACATCATTAATATTTTGAGTTTTCAATAAAAAATCCTGAAAATTAAAAATTTGGTATTTCTTATTAAGATACAGAACCACGCATAACAGTTTGTGTAACATGAAAAATAAGGTAGCAATATGATTATCAATTTAATAATTTATTCGGCTGCCCTGAAGCTTACAGTGTGTCTAGATCAAATTTTCAAAATGCACTTGAAGGATACAAAGAACTATAATATTAAATTTTTTTTTTATTGGTGACCCTAGATACTCAGAAAATTTATTTTTGCAGCATAAGCAAATCAATATAACGATGACATTCTATATCTTACAGTGGTGCAACTAATTTCACGTGAAAGAGTATATTTTACACAAATTTAAAAATATTGTCAAGATAAAGTGTTTTAAACAACAGTTATTAACCATTTAGCGATAATGACAATCGATCTTCTGTAAACTGTGGTTTCAACTTAATAAATTTTTTTTAGTTCTCCAGTATAGTTTTTGCTGATTTATTTGAGTTTATTGTTCTACACGCATTAGCATAAAGAGAAAAATTGTAGAACTTATAACTGCAGAAGCAAAAAATTTTTTTTATCATTTTTTTAAAGTAAATTTTTTACATCTTAAGGTGGCTCCCTACCACTACATAGCACACAATGTATATGGATTTATCAAGATGCCTGATAATAAAGAGATAGTATAATATGGAATAGGGGTACTTGTAAAGATAGAAAAGAATTTTTATACAAAATTAATAATGTGTAATTTAAAAAAAATTAGTAATTTCAGAATTACACTCACAAAAGGAAGGGATCTTTTTCGTTTCTTATGTGACTCTAATTTTTATTAAGCTTGTTCTACTTTTAACATAAGGTGCACAAACAATTGCATCAATATGATTACGCATTAAATGTTTTTAAAAATTTTACATAATAATATTATATTAAATTTTCCTAATAGCACAAAAAGCTTCGAAAAATTACAACTAAATATAAAATTGAAAGTATTCCTGTCTTTTTTAAATGCGATGGTAAAAGTAAGATCTGTACACAAATGCAAAGTATTAAATTTGGTAAAGTAATTCTTCTCTATCTTATAAATTACTCATCTCTCGAAATATATTGTATATTTTTTATTGTATTACAACAGCTACATGAACAATTAAAAAATCTGTACAGTTTGGTGGTTGGAAGATATCTTAAGTGTTTTTGAATGCGTAATTTAGGAAGTTATAGAATAATATAATAAGTATTCCTTGAAAAAGAAGAACAATTTATAAATTTATAATATTCGTGTATGATTAAAATGTATTACATTTACATATCAAAGAATTATAACTTATGCAAATGAAGGAAACTATATGCCAAAACTTGTAGGACAATGTCAACTTGTTGTCGGACACACTACGGCATCATCCTCGCACCCAAAAGTTTCCCTACACGGCAGCGTGCTTTCGCTGGCTTTATTACCATAACATTCTGGGGAGCAAATCATTCTACATATCTTCATTGGACCAGTTGTTATCGTCACCATAAAATGCCATGGTAGTAAAAGTTTTTAGATTTTTATTCTCTTTGATGAGAATTATACATACTGTAAACTGTAAAAGCTTCGAAGGAAGGTACTCTCACATAATATGAGACTACTGCTATATAATCTAGAATCTTCTTATTGTCTGGGATTTGGTTTAGAGATGAGACAACCTCAGGACCATGGGAATAACTTATTCATGATATTGGCAAGGTTCTTCTTTATCTAGTGGTAAACCTTAGGATGATGGACTCGATCTGACCTCAGATTCTGATTCAGCAGACTCAAAAACCTGAAGACTTGGGTTGCGTCCAGAATTAAAGAATTAACAAATTCTTGGACATTCCAGGGTTTTTTCTTGTTTTGAGGTTATGTTCGTTGTGTTACTTATGATAAGTATATGTCATTTTAAACAGTGATTTTAAGGACACAAAGTGTGACCTGAGGGTGCAAAGCGGCAGTTGTACTTTGTATCCATGGTAAGAAAAATCTTGTATGCAAATATTTTCTTGAAGAGGAAGTAGTGTATGAGGGGTCGTACCCAAAAATACCATGGATGGTTTTGGAAGGAGGGTTAGTAAATCATATAGATACTTACAATGTAAAAGAAGGTGAGAATTTTAGTTTAAATATGACAAGACACTTGTTGTTTTTGTTCCTAAATATTTATTCTTGTTTTATTTTGCTATAAATATCGAGATCTAAGGAAATTGTATTTTATTTAAAGTCACTTATCCTTTCTCAACTCCACAATACTGTTTATTAACTAAAGCGTGCTTTGCTTTAAATTCACGGAGACGCAATGTCAGATGTTCATATACGCATTATTATGCAGAGACATAAAAGCTTACGTAGCTGAAGGAGTAAGATGTTTGAGACATTTTTCATTAATTAAATTTGATTTGTATTATGATTTATGTAATAAGCTTTATTTTGAAAACTGTTACCTCAACACAACAAAACTACTAAAAAATTTCTATGTCTAGTATTTCGTAATTAAAGAAAATAATGATAAAATTATGGGTAAGTTAAAAGAAAAAAATAAGGACTGTTATTTAATCAAGGGTAATACACACAAATAAGTAAGGTAAAATATAAGATTGACATAACAATTTTTGACATTATTTTAAACTATTAAGAAATTGTTCAAACATTTTTAAATCCCCCAGTTTTGGTGTAATTATACGGATAATACTATTTTTCCTTAAACATCCAAATGATAAACATTTTATATTAACACTAACTGTGGCTAAGATACTTTAAAATAAAAAAACACTGTAATCAACGTCTCTTCATCAAAATACATGCAAAATTTACAGCTGTCAACTACTACATGTAATAGCAAAAATTTGTAGGTCTTTATAGCTACTTTGTAGCTTAGTATAATTATGACTGTAAGTAATTATAGTTATTATTACAGCTATTATTTGTAACTATTATTTAAGCTATCAATTTTTGACTGAAGAAGATCTTATGTATTAGATCTTCCATGAAGGTCCCTCTTCCTCTTTTTCCCTGTACAAAGTTGTTTAACCTTTTCACGGTACTTAGTTATTTTCTTATTTGGAAATATATATTAAAAAAGTTATGAAACTTTTAGAAAAACTAATATAAGTGTAGAAGTACATCTTAGCAAAATTTTAGATTGATTTACCTAGTACCAATTGAAATATCGTCAAAAAATCACTCATTTCGTAGCTGATTGACATTACAGAAATAGCAGAAGCACTATATCGTCACACTATTCTTAATATTGTAAGCTAATGTTTTTTTAAACAGCGATTAAACAAATCGTTAGAAACTAATGTGAGGATCAGTAAAATATTTTTCCTATAATTTTTTTATTTGTTACATGATATAAACGTGATATTTACCTGATATTCACCATGATGCTTACTTCATTTTTACCTGACAGTCTGCAGGTGAATATCACCCATTTTACATTAGCTCGTGAACAGCTGAGAATCAAGTGATGATTATGTAAAAGTCAGGTGGATATATAATGTAAATATCATGCCATAAAGTCAGGTGATTATCGAACGATGATTATCTGATGCTCAACAGCTGGTATAACCTTTATATTACATAGAATGATAATAGTAAAACCTTTTTGCCCCAAATTCTAAAAAGATGTATTGCTAGGACATTGCTGATCGTATAGGGCGAAATTTCTAATTTATACTATATAATTTACAAATGTTATATACCAATACGCTAGTAATCAATTACCTTAAACTTCTCCCATGTTACTTAAATTTTGTGTAAGCTGTCAAAGACAGTATTTATGGGGTATTCTACAGAAAACGGAGTACTTTGAATCATAAAATTCACAAAGGCTGTAATAGAGTTTTTCTTATGTTTTTTGTTTAATTAGTGATCAAAACTAGTTATTACTTGTTGGTCCCCACTGAAAAAGAATTTTTCCATACTAACGTAACAGGAAGCATTACAGGCTTTTAGCCAATAAAGGATCGTCACGGACATTTATAAAACCATCGTAAAATCGCAATCGTAACTAAGCAAATAAAATTCAAACTTCACCATTGCACTTGTATTTTTTATGTAATAACTGCTTGCTAACTCATCACCTTTTGAGTCGATAACTAAATGCGTCGTGAAAATACATCACATTCATTAGCGTTACGTGATCTAAATTTTTATTTTAGGGAGACTGAATTTCAAAACTCATGAGCCTGTAGTAGCACTAACTTATCGTAATAGAAAAATCAGAAAGAATTTGTGTAACATTCTTAACCTTTTTACAATACAAAACGTCCCAATTATAACGCACAAATTCTGTTGCATGTTTTTGTAACAGAATTTCCCGAAGGAATCTCACAACTTTAAACATTTTGTTTAGTTCTCTATATTGCATAAAAGTACTGTGCTCATAAGTAACTGTAAGATTTTGTGTCACAGACAAAATAAAAAGCCAGCAATTCGATTGCAGGCATTGTCAAAACTGTACATTTTCGAGTGAGACACATGCCTGTAACGCTTACTTACCTCCTTTTTTGTATTTTTACCTTAAGTTATACTCTTTAGGATTTAAATTCTACTGTACCTTTTACAAAAAAACTCTCGATCATATAAAAGTTACTAAATCGATGTCTTTTCACACACGATGTTGTAAAAGACTGAGATGCAAAATACACCATTTTTGATGAAGTGACCCACACACATTCACATACATTATATTATGTGTAGCATATATATCAAATACAGAAATACGTATTATTTTAGTGGAATATGTTACGTTTACTCATGTAATGAGCAAGTTGTGTTTAATGAACTTATTAATACTGTCATAAATAGGTACCTAAATATCATATGAATAATAAATTTAATACAATTTAAAAATGAAAAGTGTTTGTTTCTTACTGTTCCAAAAAAGCATTTTTGTACATAACTGAAACTCAAAATGAATTACACGTACGTTAAAAAGCTTAGGTGACTTGCATAAGGTAATAGTAAAATAAATCATGGGGAGTACCTGATAACTTAAAAAAAATTTTTTTTAATAATAGAATATCACTACCAGTCCTACAACAACTTTATAGACTACAATATCTGTTTCTTTATTGTTTATTATTTGCAGATCGTAAACTATATTTGCGTAATAATAAAATGCTATACGATTAATATATGATATTTGACTTTTTAATTAATAGACTATATACATACGGCATGTACTAATTATAATAAGCTCAATATCAAACTTTAATAAATATAAGCAGATAGTAGTAACATGTTTAGGAAGGTCATAGTAAATGTATAACATTAGTCACTAACAAAATGTTTTCCATGCATGCATTAGGCATCTTGAGAATATACCTGTACCACGTGACACGGCGATATATGTATACTACTACTAGAAAAAAAGTAGTAGAGGCCTTATGGGAGAAATAAAGTTTTTATTTTTTTTAGTGGTGAAAAAGGTGTTAAACATAAAAAGTTACTGAAGTGCATATTTTCAACATTATGAAAGTTAGTTTATTATTTTTTTCATGTGATAAAATCGTTTAGTAAGACCGAAAACAGAGTTTTGAAGGTTCTTAGTACAGTTAATCCTATATTGAGCTACTCGTTTCTGCTCCTATCACTGCCATTGTTGCGCCTACTCAGAGGTTAACAAACAAGTTGATGTTAGGTTGAACTGTACTTCGTCCCCTTATAACGCTGCTTTGGGCCTTAACAAACGATTTGATCAAATGAAAAAAATAAGAACCTAACATATTCTTTTATTTTTTCAACAGGCATATTCCCAATACACCAAGCATAAAAAAAACTTCTAATTTGGTAATAAATGCTGTTTAGAAATTCTGAAAAAGCAGCATAGGAGGTATGCATAAATAAATAAACTTCTTACTTGTTTGCTGTGGACTAAGCCAGACGGAGACATTGAAGGAGGTGTACGATGAAAAACATTTTCGATAAAACCGTTTCGTTCGGAAGAGTTATGTTGCGGAAAAGTCGTACCTATCTAAGGCTGACAGGATATTTCTTAAAGTGAGGCTTTCTTGACACTTACAATATGAATTGACATGTCATGACCATCATCACTTGATTCATTAGTGAAGTTTGTGCCAGAACTTACTTTCCGTCAAAAATAAAAAATTGATAACTATTTTCAAGTTTGGCAATTAATTAAAATAAGTTGAAAATTCTAAGAAAGCTGTGAGTGGTGAGACCAGATAAACTTTTTTTAGCTATTTTTTTTCACAGCTTTGGCAAATGGCAGTAAGAACTTTAACTAAATGACCTAAAGCGCTTATTGGACATTATTATTATTTATTATTTATTAAAAAGTTAGTATTTATAATCAAAGAACCTTAACTGTATGACATCAAGCACTTGATGCCACGTATGTGTGAGTGTATTGGAGGCTACTCGAGCTGAGTTCTCCGCGCGTGCAGTGTGCCTGAAACGCATGCGTCGTGCTAGAGAGAGAGCGGACTGTGCTCTGAGCCTCGCGTTGTTGCGGGTTGACTGCGTTGAACATCAAGTGCGAGAGCCAGACGTTGTCACGCTGAGCTTCTCAATCACTCCTGTAACAATACCGCGTGCAAGAAGAAAAATAAAGTTGATCCAAATCTATCTTGCTGCATTTTGAGTGTCTTGTTTTTTGTGCGTAACGATACCCACCCTTCTCCCTTCAACGTCCAGTGCATCATCAACGCAAGAACGCCATCATTGAAGGGAGAAGGGTGGGTATCTAATATAAAGTGTTTTTAACTAGGTACCTAAAAGCCATACGAATAACAAGATCTGACCAACCAAACCGTACTAAAACTATAAGAGCCACTGGATTTCCCACGCTGTTCCACCTATTCTTCATTTTTCTGACTAAGATCTGTATATATAGTTATACATTGATCTTAGTGAAAAAATTCAATATCATATCCACGTCACTAAACCTTGCCAAATTTGCGTGTTTATGGTCAGTCTTTTCAAATAATTGCAGTGACATGACAGTCACAATACTGGCGGGACAATGTAATTGGCAAAAACTGAAATAAATAATTACACATGGAATTTCATGTAGCTTTTTTAGTTAAGAAGATCCTAGGTTATAGAATCTCATACCTTGGGATAAAGATAATTTATTTTTAAAGAATATCCATAACTTTTTTTTTCTCTTTTACTTTTAGTAATACCGTATTTGTTGTATGAACTAAACCATGCTTAAATTGTATAGGCGTATAAAGTCACGGACTTATGAATCCAACCCAAGAACTTGTAAAAATTTTTACATGTGAACAGAGATGAAAGAAGATATTATCATAAACTACAATGAATATTTGAATGATTCATGTAAAAAAGGTGTGAGGACAACAGCCTTCTGTAAATAACCATTTGAAAATCTGTATAGATATCAAAGTAGGCCGTAAAAAGACCCAAATCAGCGCTTATGATTCAATAATAAGATATACAAGAAATACAGACTACTTACATGAGAACGAGATGTTGAAAAGAACGCGATTCTTGTATGCAGAAATGAATGAGTCAGTTCCTAAACTCAATGATATTAACAGCGTTACAAAGATTCGTGTTAATGAATTTTCAAATGCATCTAGAATTAAAGGTTGTAATAAAATAAACAGAGTTAGAGAAATAATTGAATTCTAGTATTTCACACGAGAATTATAAAAGCTATTTGATAACCACATGGAAAAAAATGGTTGTGCTTCCAACTTACAATATACAAAATTTTTACGTCATGGGTGAAAAAGAAAATTTACGTATAGTTGCAATACTTATGGATATAAATGAACTTTGTATCATCGGAAGATAACCAGTCTGACATATAAAATATAAATGAAGCAGCTGTACTACTACGTTCACTACATGTTAGAATCGGTCAGACACAGTTATAAGATTTACGGACAAGCAGTGGTGGGTATAATATGTCGTGTCGTAAATGCATTCACGACACTTTCCAAATGTATGTATTAAATGTAATTTTTTAACCCATTTATGATACGTCATTTATGTCGTAAATGAAAATTTGCAAATATTCAAAAAAATCTGTGTCCTGTGATTGTAATGATATTATGAACTGTATTATATATTATAAGTTAATTTAGAAGGGAAAAAACATACCAGGGTAAAAAAAAAACATTGTGAGTACGAGCGCTTAGGCTTCGTCAAAAGAAAAAATTTAAAGAACCTAAACGTTGCATTTTGTTTAACTTGCAAAACAGACCTTAAGAATACGTCTGTCGCTGTTCACCGTAAATTAAGCAGATAGTCCACCCAACTTTTTTCGAGAGCAGTCGACTCAGCAATTAAGCAATTAGCTTTTTGAGTTTAATTTTTCAGTTGACAAATTGGATCGAGAACTTACACATAATATATAACTAATATATGTATAGTCTTGTAACTGCATTTCAAAATTAGGATCAAGTAACAGATTAGTGCTTTGATTAGATAATATATGAACCTCCAGTTTTCATGCTATTTTCCTCATCAAATGAATATTTCTCAAACACTGTCTGAAAGCATCACAGTGAGAACAATAACGATCATGTTCAATTAAAACCATTCGGTTACCACTTCTCACGAGAAGTTGAGCCTCTAACACTGAATTTTTTAATTCTTTCTAAAGATTATTTACTGTGCCAGAAAATTCTTTATTGACTAAAGACTTACACAATAAATTTGTACTGGGACTACTGCATGTGGTGTGCCAAACATTTACCAAACGACCTATTCTAATCATATTGCTGGCATTATTCAAAATTAGAGCATCAATGTTTAAATTATATTCTTTCCAGGCAGTTCTAATACACTCATTCACAACATCTTGTATAGCGTAACCAGTTTCTCTTACAGTGTTTAATTTCCATGAATTCAAATACATGAATTTTTTGTTGTGTGAACCATCAAATTTTACCATAGCACCAACATTTTTTCAATTGACTGCTTTACTTGTTCATCGATCAAACAGTTAAACAGCATCTTTTGTTTCTGTTTGAATTATTGATTCTTGCAACTCTTGGAACCAAGTATTCAATATTTTATTTGCCACAGTTTTTCTTATTAAAATAGCATAGTTAAGATTCAAAGCATGGACAAATCTTCTGAAATTTTTAGATTCTACGATGATGAAGGGTATATAACAACTAATAAAAAATATCCTAATAGTCGGTCAATCATCTCTGAATCCAATCTATCTAAAAAAATGCACCACAAAAAAATTCAATTCTTTGGACAAAATTGGTTGTAGGTATAGGTTAAATTTAAGTAAATCTTACCATCCATATTGAATGGAGAAAAATTCTATCACAGTTGATTCACTAGATAACTGAAGTAAAAATTAATTTCTTAAATTATGACTACAGCTTTTAAGTTTCAAGCATGTAGTGTACGGTACGAGTGCATTTTATAGGTAGAGCAACTATCTAGTAAACAGAATGTTGTACGTTCGATCCGCACTCGGGGATGATATTTTTCTCATTTATATTTATTTCTTAAAGGAAATTTCTTGAAAATGAAATTATGTGGTTTAGTATAGTAAATCTTAAGTATATTGGATACTGAGAAAAAGGCACGTATGGAGGATATAGAGTGCTTGTATAAAAAGTACCGTCATCTAAGCATTGGCACCTCTTAATACAATGATTAGGATGTATGAACCTTTGCTTGTAGTGTCTAAGACAAGAACTACTAATACAAGCGTTATTCTAATATCCCATCAGCAGTTTTGACTAAAGCGCTAAATATGTTCATGGAATATGCGTCGCGCATTGGCTTTGTAATGTCAATGAAAGCTAAAGTACCATTTTTTTTGTAGGAAAGGCTTAATACGCTATACGAAAGACAAGTTATTACCACATACCAAATGTATACATACGTGGACATACGAAACAAAAATAACAAACAACAATTCGTGATATCACAATTTAGTGGAACAGTTTTTGTCATTATAATTATTGTAATAAAATGCCCCTTAACTAAACGCATTACACTGTAGCATCAAAAGCAAGAGCTGCTTATAAGTCCAGTTAGCTGCCTGGGACTAAAAACAAGTTTTTTATCAATAATAATATTGCTTTATTGGTTTGAGTACATCTCCAGGGTCGTACACCATGTATTTGCGCATTATTCGCACCTAAACCATAGAGTACGTATAAGGGAGTGTAGTTGAAGATGCCATTTTGGGGACCGCATAGTGAGAGAAGCAGTGGGGAGGGAAACACAGATTCATATCCATACATATACATATCTCCACTTGGCTTGTTGATTTTTCAATTAATTATCAAAATGGTGGAGCCCATCAGTAACTTTTGAATACTTCAGCCACACTCCTTTATACCCAATTGACTAAACCATGAACTTCTGCACCCCTCTGGCCGAAAAATAAACTATACGAAAGGTGCAGAATGCCTATGCATATTACTATGTGGTATAAGTAATTCAGCGGTTATACAAGTTGTACGTCAAATGAACTCGAGACAATTATTCAAAAGGAGTATCATTTTATCTGCTCTACTATTAAATATGATTTTGCAATCAAATCTTGCGTAATAATCGACAACTCAACGAATTACCTATTCAAGGTGTTGAGATTTACCTGAAAAATAGAGGACAGAATTCCATGTGTAATTATTTTGAAAGAGCCAAATGGCATTCCATGTGGTTTTTAAGTGACTTTATATAAAGAATTTTAAATTCGTGATATTATATGTAATGTAGTTTGGAATAGCACATAAAATTACAAATTAAGAAAAGACAAAAAATTTGTAATCTAGAAATAGCTGCAGAGTATCGTAATGCATTCTTTACTGCGCTGACTTCATGTGTGACTTCATTATCTAGATGATGACACTGTTAGTCAACAGTAAATAACGCATGATAGTATTCTGCAGTTATTTTTGGATAGTAAATTTTTTGTCTTTTTTCAATGTGTAATTCCATGTGATTTTCGATATGGCATCGTAAAAAATAAAATAAAAATTGTAAAATACATATGACGTAAAAAATTAAAAATCTCTAATGCAAAGCCATATTTAAAACTACATAAAATGCCACATGGCTTTTCCAAAATAATTACACATGGAATTCTGTCATACATTTTCATCTGGGATGACTATTAGCGCTGTCCAAGTGGTTGGATTTTGAACTTTTTGTTGTTTAAAGTAGGTGCTTATATTTTGGCCGTAGTGCCAATGAGTAATTATTTTTTTAACAGGAGAATGCATGTATGATTATTTATCGTACTATAAACTGGCCGTTGCATGTCCATAGGTTTTTCATTCAGTTAAATAACGAACCTGAAAAATAATTGTAGTTATCTCGAGGCAATGAGTAAAAAGTTATTTCATCTCTAGATGTTTTATTGGAACAAACAGGCACAGAGTAGACAAATATTTGCTTCTTGCAGCTGATTTTCATAAATTTTTACTGATTATATCATAAATCTGGTTAAAACTCATTAGCACTACTGAACTACCACCACAATTTTAATGCATACTTTGAAAAACATATGGTTCAAAATTCATCTACCAGGATTGCACTAGTAGTCACTTAACACCTCGAATACCTCACATTGTATTTCTTATTTCTCCATCTATTTAGTTCAAAATTTTGTCACACATAAGTTTATAGAGGGTGCTGACTTTTGTTCAGGTTTAAAAAGACTCAATAGAACAACTGAGGAACATTACTCTAGCGTGCCTGCTGTAAAATTGAACGTCATAATACAGTGGATAAGTAAATAGCTAGGTTCTGTCAAGGTTTAGTATAGGCACGCTAAGTGTAGTAAATGAAGTTGCGATACACGATCTCTAGGAATCAATTCATGACACTCATATACAGGAATCCACGCCTATCCATACTTTTCACTTGAGTTGCACACCTACATGCCATAGTTGCACTGCAGAATATAAAGGTGCTTTTTTTTAATCGGTTAGTTGGTCTATCATTCACTATTATCAGATAGACCGTCTTTATTCGGAAAGAGAACTACTCTTATTAGTTATAAATCCAAAATAAATTAATAAATCTAACGCTTTTTTTAACTGCTTAATGTAGCAGCAATATCAAAGATTACTTAAGAGTAAATTACAAGGTCACAACGTGTCTCAAATAAATTTTCTACGTGATGTAAGATACATTACTTACCACTGTTTACCGACTCCAACCCAACCAACTTCCATGCTGTTTGATAGAGTGAGCTCTCTATGTTTTGGAGTATGTTTAACAGTCAGACTGCTTAAGTTACTCCAGTTGATTGTTAGATTAGCATGCTAGTCTTGGAGACATTTGGTGTTCGCATTCTCTCGTGCACCAGTCCTCACTTTTTTTCCATCAGTACTCGGTAGCTGTTTTCTCTTAGCTAAATTAGACGATCAATAAGAGTTGTCTCTGAAGAAGCTCCTGTTCAACGGATGCTCGTTCTCTGCTGACAAATAGTGAAGCCCACGCTCTTGTGCTCTAGTTCGTTCAGTTCACAGCTGGAGTGTAATACACCAAACTCAAATATCGGTGTCTAAATAATTAAGTCCAATACAACCAATATATAATGATAAATTATAGGGGGGAAAAGTTAGTTATTGCTCCTAATGTAATTATCATATCCTATCATCCTGTGTGAAGAGGTAGTAGTGGTGCTATTTATTTATGTTTCAGCACATAGAAATGATTAATAATCTAGTAAAAATATTTTTTTCATAATACAAATGACTCAGCGCAGTAAAATGGGTACACTGTAGGGTGTGTGTCAATACAAGATGCAAGGAACTTTTCCTCAACCATGTGTTTCAACGTGGTGTTGGCTTGCCTCGTTTTCAACGCAAACGTATGTGCACATGTTGGTAAACAACATCTATGTTAAATAGAATATAAAAGCTTTCAATGTCAAATGTCTCAAAGGCTTATGTGCTCCCTGTCTTTTACAGCTCAACGATGTACCCAAATCTGAAGGACTTTGTACTAAGTTTGATGGAACCCATAATCATAATGGGATGAAGAAAACATTTTGCCCGTAATGTCCATTACCGATTTTTTTTAGACTTTCGGACCTACACGAGTCTGATACAAAAGTGTCAATCCAAGGCCCATGTCAATAATTAATAATACCGCCAAGGTCATCACAGTTAGGCGCTTTATTTTTGCATATATATATACATTGCTGTAGTGAAAACTTGTTCCTGCTTTTCTGAAGGCCAAATAATTTGTGAAGCAACATATTGATTCTATTAATTACTTCATGAACGTGTTGATAAAAAAATCATCTAAGTCAACGAAAAGATTGTCAGAACTGTTAACTGTGGACTAAAAAAAGTTTACAACCAACATAGAGCTATGTGACAGGCTTGTCTGCTAAAATTTTTATTCAGAATATTGTGATACTCTCATAGGTATTAGTCGAGGCTATAATTTTTGAATAAAGTTTTTTTCATGTAGGTGTATGCCAAATATTTCTTTTTTTTCGGGTTTGTTGCAACTACTAATGATATTGCTGATTTATAGGCTTTAATCATGAGCCACAAAAAGCTTAGAGCTTTTGCGGAGCTAGTACCTGTGTTTTTATATAGACCCGAAAAGATGGAGACTTTAATAAATAGCTTCTTATCGTGGTCTAAAAAAAGTTTGTAGCCAACGCAGAGCTTTGCAACAGGCTTGTCAACTCAAATAATGCTGTTAAATATTGTGGCAGGTCAAAACAGATAAAACAGCAGATGGTTGGATACTGTAACAAAGTCGTTTTTGGGGAAACGAAGTCACAACTGGATTATTCATCGTCTTTCCCTTGTTACTGTCTCTCTGCATAAACCTAATAAGAATGTCAATAATACTTGGGTATGTTTTTTTTAAGGAATCTGTTTTCGTAAATAAAATGAGTATTGATTGTTATATTTTTTAAAATCTTATTTCAAACAGAATTGAGTACCATGAAAGGATAGGAACAGTCAGAAAAAAAGTAACTTTTACTCTCCATGATCCGCTCAAAATTCAACTTGAAACTAAATTCACACGCCATAAACATTACTTGAAGATAATTATAATCAATGTTGAACTGAAGTAGATTCTCATGTTGTAATAATCATTCAAATTTTATTTGCTTACGCTACAAGATAAATACTTACTCTTAGATTCGACAAACATGTAAGAAATAAGGAGTTGAAAATCCAAAGACACATGTCTCGCCAATATTTTTGAGCAAAATTCTTTTAGCAAAAGCCATCTCACAATATGTGAACGTTCGTGAAACAAGAGACAGCTGACTGGCATTTGAAGTCTTCAAGTATGTAGCTTTGGTTATCTGCCATGAAAAACTTTTGATGGAGTTATAGTAGTACAAAAATTTTTTTAGTAAGTGTATAGTACATATATTTTATTTCATACTAAGTCCTTATGTATTATTAAACATGTAGTGCAAATTTCTTTTATTCCACATATGATGCATTTATTTTTTTTTTTATATCATAGTGCTTTTACGTCCAGCTCCTATAAAGGGCACTACTCTGGGCACTTGGCACTTGGGAGAAGGAAAGGAAGAGGGATGTGGGAGGCCTTCTATTACTGGAAGGGAGGTAGAGGGAAATTAGGCAATTATGCTGCGAGAAGGTTGCTTAAATCCTCCTCGAAGAGCGTTGCATGGTAAAAAAGCACATGTAAAAATTCACAGAGGTACTTTCCCGAAAAATTTGCACTGGCCGGGAATCGAACCACGATCTCTCGCGTGCTGACACCTTGCCGACTGAGCCACTGCATGCTCTAATGCATATATTTTATTGCGCGTATAGTGCATATGTTTGGTTGCATATCTTGCACATATTTAATTGCTCGTAAAGAGCATGTATTTTAATGTTCTAATTTAAACGTTTTGTATTCTATAGAGGTCTAGAATAATGTAGAATTTTTTCTTGTTTTTTCTATTTCAATAAGCCAGTCCTACAGGCTCACAAGCTTATAAGTTCTGTCTTCCCAAAATAAAACAAGAAGCTCACAACGCTAAAGAATGTGATGTATCTTTCCAAGGTATTTGATTATTGGCTAAGAAGGTGCTGCGTTAAACTATAGATGTTTCATATATAACATAAATAAATGAGTGAAGTTTAATTTTCAGTTGGTACGTTGCAATCTCGATTTTTCAACGTATTTATAAAAGCTTGGAACGCTCCTTTTTCAAAGGACCCGTAACACTAAAGAATATTATGTATCGTTTAAAAGCGTCTAGTTATCAACCCATAAGGTAATACATTAACAAAGGGCTGTAACATATATAATAAAAGGGCAATGGTGAAATTAAGTCCCTATTCGGTGCAACACAATATTAATTTTTCATTGATTTTGTACGAGTCTGTAAGGTTTCTTTGCGTCTAAGAGCCCGTAACGCATTAAATTTAAGTTTATGTTTCATTTTCCACTCAGAAAGTGGATTGTTCAAGTGTTACTGGTAAGTATATGATATAAATGTAAGATCAAAGTCAAATTTTCAGTAATATTATATCAATTATAGAAAGATATTAAAAGAGCCTGTAACGCTCCTACTTCTTTTAAACAATATAAGAAAACCATCAAAACAGTTTGCCTCTGACAGATCTAACAAGACCTAAAAATTGAAAAAAAATTGATTAATAGCTTTTCTTCAAAATTTCTGTAATATCTCCTATTTCAAATGTTACTAAGTGATGTAAACATACTTAGCAAACAACCCCTTAAATTATAATTTTCTTTTCTTGTTCTTTAATTTATGCATGAACTCCTCTAAATTCGAAAGTCAGCTATTTTCTTATATTATTTGTTTACGTGTTGATGTATTTATGGTATAATCTACGCAGTACAATTTAACTTAATTCTTTAACCATTTTTTGAAAAACTTATTATGTAGTACCCATACACTTATAGATTTAATTGACAGGCATAACTTTTTTCGTAGAAATTTATGTTCCTGTACTTAGTATCTTAAAAGATGGTACTTATGGAACAACAGTATCAAATACTATAGTAATCTACAATAACTAAGTATGTCAGATGCACCTCTAATTATTGATGAAATTACGAATACTTTAACAAGTTTCAACTCACAACCCACAAAAAACATAACAAGGCTTACAATATTTATTTTCACAAAACGTCTTCATAGACGTACATACCTGTAGTTTACCTATGTAGAGCTTATTTTGTTGCCAATTTGAGTGAATGTTCTTTTTTTATTTATTGTGTTTCAAACAAGCAACATAGAGCACAGTAATTAAATACAGAAAGATATTCCACCTTACCAGAAGATGGTCGATCAGAGTACCTTGTACAGTAAACCCACGCTGGCCATTGTAAGTTGTTATTAGGTTCGTTTCCGTTCAGATGTGGCATACTTGATTTTAAATCAGACAGCAAGTTAGGTAAGAATCTCTGTGTTACATTTTCAGAAGTCTCATTTATCTCTTGAGTAAAAGTTTTTTCTAACAATTGCATAGAACTCTTTGATAAATTTTCAAAAATATCATTACTCAAATCTATGGGCACCATTGTTTTTGTCAACGGTTTTTTAAAATTTTTTTTTGAAATTTTCAGACCAGTGGTTTGCCGTCCGAAGTCTGCTTTTAAAATATTATCTATACTAAATTTAATGTTCTTCTGAAGTTCATAAGTATTATTATGACTATTATCAGTACTACTATTCGTCTTACAATCATTCTTATATTTTTCTATCACGGCGGGATCGTAGATCATGTTTCCTTTTACGTTGCTCTGAGTGTATAAGATCTTATTTTTTGAATTTAAACCAACGTTTTTTTTTCTTCGTGGCCACTGTTGATTATCATTTAAATTTATACCATTTAAAAATTCTTCTTGCTGAATATTATCTCTTGAAAATTTGTTATACACTGTTGTACTGGTCACTGGCTTGGTATAAATATTATTGATTGTGTTATTAATATACTGTGTCGATTGAACTAACTCTAAGCCTGGATTTTTTGGTAAATTATGACAAGTTAAAAGGTGACAATTTGACGTGCTTCTTTTAAAGTCTGAGATCGATAAAGAAGGAAGTGAAAAAAATGAGAAACTTGTTTTTGGCGTAAATGATGAACATGTATAAATATGATCTATATTTTTATAAATTGTTCTACAGTTTGAATTTAAATTAGAAACTAATCTTTCTTGCTCCTCCATATCCAAATATTTTCAAAAAATTTTTGACTACTGGAGTATCTTTTTTAACTTGTACTTTACCGAGATACGGATTTTTTAACTATAATTGCTGTGACTCTCAATGAAGTTGCCAATTTAATTGTAGGAACGTTAGATAAAGAAATTAAACTGTTGTTAGATAGATCAGAAACTTCTTGTGGAGTATGATGGCATGTTTTAGTATTGTTCGTTAAATCTGTCCTAGACAAAATTTTGAAGTTTTGTTCTGATCTACGTAAAGAATTTCTAGATGTGTATCACTTTCAACAGATAATTTTTTACAATTATTACTTGAGTGAAAGTGACGTAGGCTCGGTAAAATTTTATTGTCAATACTCACAGTGTCACTGATTTCACTGTCACAGTTACTATTTACTGCATACAAATTTTTTATTTAGTACTGCTTACGATTTTTTTAAGGTTCATTAAATTGCATTAATTGACTGTAGTAAAAACAGCAATCAAGTGTGATTATGTAATATGAAATTATAAAAGCAAATCTTCTTATTTATCTTTTTCCCTTTATTTCAGTGATTCATTAAAATGACAATTTTATAAAAATTTATTCATGTTTCACAAAAGCTCATAGAAAGAAATAACAAGTTATTTTTTCAGCACTTCTATATCAAATATTTAGCGTACACTTAAGCACTCAACACAAGAAACACTTACTTTAAGGAAACAAACACAACAAACTGAATTTTTTAAGTTAACTTTTGATTTAAATAAACAAGAACAAATATGCATGTAAAACAATCTTTTTATTAAAACTGTACCTGAGAAGCAGTCACTGAATAAAAATCTTTACGCTTTAACGAAATTAAGAAATATGCTTAAAAGCGATGTAGATACAATTTTAACCGTGGCTGCTTACCCGTATGCATACTACATTGTGTCTGCGATTTTGTCAATTCAGTGGAGCCAGAAATGGGAGGTAACCAGGAGGAACTAAATGTAGCTCCACCCTACCTGGTAAGTGTTAACCAATCATCATTCAAGATTTCTTGAAGCTAACAGCTTGCAGTAAAAATTTCTTCCACATCCAGCCTACCCAAAAATACGATTGGAAATGAAGCCTTGCAAGTGGAGGACTCTTTACCTACTTGAATCTAGTAAGAACCTACGTATTAACACTTGTTAATTACTTGTTTATACAAAACTTCCTTCACTCTTGACAGCAATCGTGAAATTAAATACACCCATTGAATTAGATTTTTCTGTATTAGCTTATTGAATAAATTATTTTTATTCTATACAAAAAATTTTCACTATCTCTTACCCTTCCAAACATAAGTTTGTGTAACATGCTGTTCCTTCTAAATTGTGTTTTACCACTTAAGTATACTTCATAAAAAAAAATTTCTTGCTAGATTTTCTTTCTAAAACTCAATATATTACTTTGCAATAAAAAAGTTTTTGCATGTATTTACTAAATTACAGACCTGTAGTATATCTTTCAGAATATATTAATAGAACTGTGATTTAGGGCACTGTTTATCAAGGGGTATACTTGTATATGCTGAGAAACCTTATAAAATGTTTTTTCTTTCATAGGTAAGTATAAACTGAAGGCTAAAATTCTTCGTCATGGCTAAGTCTCGATACTTGCCCTTCCCCTTTTCAGTTTGTCTTATGGGAGCTACGCCATTAGTGAAACAAGCTGTTAATAACAGCAGTATTAACAGCTCACAACTCTAGTATCAAGTTATTAAATAAGCTAAAAAGCCAAAGTTATAATACATTTGAAATTAAAATATTACTTAAAATATAATTAAACCCTATAAAAATAGTGTCTATTAATTAAAAGTATCTCCATTAATGTGAAATATAGGATTTTTTACAAACACAATTATTTTATGACTGTTCCAATACACATTTCTATTAAACGTAAAAGTATTTATTTCATGATATAAGTCATCTATTTATAAGCGTTGTCCTTATAATAAAACTGTAAATATTGTTCATCTGTAAAGTAGGATGCAGTAGTAATAGATTTTTTCATAAGTCAAGCACAAATATGGTTGCTGCGAGTATTGTACATTTTATGTACATTTTTTTTAAATTTTAGTTTCTCAAGTCATTTACAGTAATATTGGAGTGGTTTTAAAAAGGAAAATCAAAATGAGAAAATTTACTTTTAGCATATCATTGAGACGATTGAGCATGATTATTGTAGAAGTGTTTTATAATGTTGAAAATAATAATAAAGAGATTATATTGCAGTTTTTGTGACATACAGTAGACCTTTGAGCTATATTGTTTACAAAAGTGTTTTTTTATAAAATTTACTGGATAATGCATGCCGCGCGTACTACGTGTGTAGACTTTTATAACTATGACAACTGATATGAGTGATATTTAAAATTATAATATACTATAAAATAAGTATCGCATACATACACTCGATAGACATATATACTTTCAAAAAGGACAATCGACGGTCCGTAGATTTAGTGATCCTGAAATATGTAATTAGACACAAGTTTCTTAACTTTTACCTACATCTTAATGAAGTTATGTTCAAATATAGATGTCTATTGGCTTTTGAGATTTTGAGATTGATAAGAAAAATTGGCAAATCATTGAAAAAGAAATAGATCAAATCAAATTAAATATAACTGTATTCGTATAGAAACCACGGTTATCCTTATTTATTGATTAGTGTTACTATGTGACTCTTTTAATAAAGGTCAGATATAACTGTACGTATATGAAATCATATTAAGCTTATATATCTTGCGTAATGATGATCAACATTAAAATTCCAAGCGAGTGTTATGGTAGATGTCTAGACTGATTGTAGCTATTTATTGCGTTTACACAAACTATTATTGGTGACGTAATATAATAAAACAAAGTAATTAAAGATGTCTTCAGAGACGTCATTTAGGATACCTTCTAATATGTATGTACTTTAGATAATGTACGAAGTAACTTTAACAATTACACACTGTGCAATTTTTAGCTCGAGTTTCCAATGGATTCTGGTAAGTTGAGGCTTAAATGATATTCCTTAAAGTACATGCTCTTCACCTCTTTTCATCAGTTTGCCTGAAATTAGATTAAAAGTTATCAAGTTATAAAAATATATTGAGGTCTAGCTGTCAGTAAGATAAAAGTTCCTGCTGATTCACTTAATGCCCTTATCCACAACAGTTTTGTGAAAAGTCTGCCCTTGAACTTTATTTGTATTACCATTGCAAATCCTCAATAAATGAAGAATCAGTTTTTAATACACAATATGATTCACAGTTGCTGAGAAGTATATTTCGATTCAATTCAAAAATACAATCTCTACTGTTTAGTCATCAGCTAGAATCTTATACTTCTATACATTATTATGTAGTTCTTAAAGTTGTTACCTAGTAATATTATATAAACCTTAACTCATATTAAGATTTTAGATAAGTACATCACAAAACAATTGTATATCAAGTCGGATATATAAGATAGAAGTGACCAATAGCGTTGATAACGTGTTAAAACACTTAGGCATATTACTCAGATCAGAATTATCACAATTTTTAGTACTATCGACACTGGTAAATACCATTTCACATTGAGTAAATTGGCAGTTTTTGTTAATCTAATTAAGACCATTATCCTTATAAAACTATACTGCAAAGCCCATTGCTATTATATAATTCTCAGAACATAAATTACCATTCATATCTTTGACAATATCAACATTATGTGCTACAAAACCAGTGTCATACAAATTAACTTAACTTCAAAAGTCATGAATATTGTGCTACTTTTTATTTCCTCGCATCTTTGTATCGTTAGAAATTAGATTATTGTAAGCATCAATACTCAACTATCGCTAAAATGAGTAGTTAAATAGATCATTGATTCTACAATGGTTGTATGTTTAATGATTCTAAGTCAGCAATGCATCAAAGCTGACTTGTTATAAACCTGGTAGTACTCAAGTTATAAGCTTTGAAAACATTTATTTCATGTGCAAGAGAAATACTTTAAAAAAAGTATTGTTAAGTTAGGTACTAATATTAAGTGAAATTAACGATGATTAAAGTTTAAACTAAAATCGAATTACCATAAAACAAAAGCAAAAAACTGATGTAATTTACAACTTATTTAAGCATTGATAGTTTGCTAAGAAAATTTTATGTGCACTTATAAACACATGAACCAACAGTGCATTTTTTTAAAAAGTTAATTAAAAACACAAACGTTCGGTTTTATCCTTGTATCATTAAAAATGCATTCTATAGTAAAGAAAATAATGGGAAGTATTATTAACACGTACTGTATGAGCTTTTTTAAAGTATTAAGGTTAAATAGCTTTTGCTCTAACCAAATATGACTGCACTCAATAAATCAACTCCCTATTAAAAGAATTAAAACTCGTCTCTCTTTTATTAGCAAAAATGCTGTTTCAAAATTCTTTACAGTTCATGCAATAATATATATATACATGTAACTCCTTAAGCCAATGTCATAGGCCAATTCTTTGTTATTAATATTGCTGCACTTCAATGAAATAAAGGTGCGTCTTTGGTGGAAACGGTATAAGCCATTTCTCTTTACTAAAACACAAAACAATTTTGGATAAAATATGAAATAGTTTTCAAATCAAAGTGCCACTTATAAAACGTTGACAATACAATGACAAGTAAAATACTTTTCAAAACCTTTACATTCTACTAAAATCAAATGGAAAATAAAAATTGTATTACAATAAAAGTAAATACCTTATGGACCATGTAATCAGTTCACTATGTAAAATTTATTTGACAGATCAATAAAAAACCATAACATTATTAATCAAAATGATAAATTCAAACTAAAATGGTAACAAATAAAGCTAAGAAATTAATTATAACCAGATTATATTGTCAGTGCCCAATGCAGTCGTTCGACAAGAAGTATAAATAACAAGAAGGCTTGAGGCAAGTTTTAAAACTTAAAAACCTCAGAACTAGTTACCTCATACAATAAATCGCTCTATACTCAACATGCTTATCCTAATTATTATCATTGTCATGATCATTATCATCATCATATTCATTATCATAATACCATCACCATCATCATTATCATCATCACCATCATAGCCATCATCATCATCAGGATTATTATTATCATTACTATTATGATCATCATTAATGTAATCATCAACACCATCAACGTTATCATCATCACGAGTGCCTATCACTCGATATTCTGCAGAGCTTACTGGCTGCTCCATTATATTATTAATTATTAATTATTAACACAAGCGCCTATCATCAAAAGACCTACAGTGCTTACTAGCTGCTTGCTAGAATTATGAAAAAGCAACAATAACAAGAAAGCCTACTTGGATAGTAGAGAAAAATGGTAATAATAATAATAAAGATGTTAATAAAGATAATGAAGATAAGATTATGGTGATGACGATGCTGCTCACAATAATTGAGATACTTATGATACTTAAGTTGATGGTCATAAAAATAAAAAAAATTGTAGTAGAGATTAAGAAAATATAATAATAATAATAATCATAATAATATCAATAATGTTAATGATAATGATAATGATAATGAGAATGATTATTATAATGATGATGATGATGATGATGATGATGATGATGATGATGATGATGATGATGATGATGATGATGATGATAATGATGATAATGATGATGATAATGATGATGATGATGATGATAGTGATGATGATGATGATGATAATGATGATGATGATGATGATGATGATAATGATGATGATGATGATGATAGTGATGATGATAATGATGATAATGATGATGATGATAACGATGATGATGATGATGATGAGGATGATGATGATGATGATGAGGATGATGATGATGATGATAGAAATGATAATGACGATGGTAAAGATTGTGGTAATTATGCTGATAATGGCGATAATGATGATGATAATGATGATGATGATAATGATTGCCTATCATACTGGTACTTATAGTTAGAATTTTAATGATTATTATCATAATAAAAATTATGATTATGATTGACTTTATGATGATGACCATTAGAATAGTAATAATAAAGCTAAGACTAATGATAGTTGTGATTATTATTATTGTTATGTTGATATGGTCGATAGTATTCATGACCATAATATTAGTCATGACAACAATGTACATAATAATTAAAATGATGACAATGATAATAATGATCATTATGATACTAATCATCGTAATAAATGTGACTAGGAAGATGGTGTTTACGTTAAGAATAATAGTCACAAAGATATCGGTGATAATGATATTGATAATTAAAATAATTGTAATGTGGTAAAAAAAATGATAATGATACTTATGACGATAAACACAATAATCATTATAGAAATCGGCAATAACGACAAAAATGATGCTCAAATTAGTCATTGTTTTATGTGTGACATTGATAATAATGATAAAAGTTCATAAAATGATGTTTTTATTTATAATATTCATAAGGGTCATGACAATGATAATTACTGGTTTTGATGATATAGATATTAAAAATCATTTTACAACAAAGACTATGACAGTGATAACAATAAAAATAATATTACTAAGAATAATCACAAGAATTACAATAAGAACAGTTAATACAATGATTATAATATTCTAAATGACAATAGAAATAATTGTCATATAAAAATAATAATAAAGATAACGCTTATTATAATATTAATGATAGCAAATATGAGCATAATATAAATAATACAAGTAATAATATAGATAAATTATAATGACAATAATGTTAATAATAATAATGATAATGACAAAGATAAGAATGATTGTAAAGTTGATACAAATATTTACTATAAAAAAATGTTGATGGTAGTAATTATAATAATAGTAATACGATAATGATGAAAAAAGAATGATAATGATAGGTGATAAAGTAATAATATTGTATGTTGTGTTCAATAATAATCAATAATAACAAATAATATTACATGATAATAAAAACAATAATAGAGTATGACAATAATGATCATTTTAATGATAAACATAATAAGGATGAAGATGATAATAATCATATAAATAACATAAATAATGATATTGATAATAAAGAAAATGATCATGATGATAATAATGATGCTAGATAATAATATCAGTGATAATAATGATGATGACAATATTTAACATAATAAAAATAGAATATTAATAAAAGTAATGACGGCAATAGTTACGATTACGATAATGATGAAAATCATGATATTGATCATAATAATAATTATGATTTTAAAATAATGATAATAATAGTATTCATGATAATAATAATGAAAATTATCATAATAATAAAGATCCCAGGGCTGCGGCAGTCAGCTTATGAGGAGGGGTTCTTTCTGGGTGGCATATAAAGGCTAGCTTTCTGCGGGTGTATGGTTCCAAGGTGCTGTGGCGGTCGGAGCTTGTACCCACGGGTAATGGAAACGAAATAGAATAGTTTCCGTGGACCAAAACAACGAGGTGAAAACCTTATAAAAAGATTTAGGCTTGGTTCCCGAATGAAACCAAACATGGGTAAAGCTAATGAAAACAACGTACCACAAGCCGTAACCACTCAAAGGAAGATCATCTCCAATTTGGCCAACAGGCAGCCAAACATCAGCAGTACAGTCCAGAAAGCCTAAGTTTACCTAGAGGAAGCCTTGTGTTGGCTCTTAAAAGACCTTTAAGGCCGCTACTAGAAGATTGTAGGGGAGATGTTTGTTTTAAGGACATCTCTGCTAGCTCAAGTGATTAGACAGTCTCCGAAAACAAAAGGTAGAGACGATGGTACTACCAATGATCGAAGCGTATCAAAAAAAAGTAAGAATGATGAAAACGACGAACTGTGGAGAAAAATCGTAAAACAAAGAAATCAGGCACTTGCGAACCACAAGGAGCAAGTGGCTGCTAGAAAGGAGCTGGTAGGTAACACATTATTTTCAAACGAAAATGAGCTAGGAAAAAAAATTAAGAAGCAGAGAAAAGCAAAGAAAAGGAACGAGGCCAACCTCGTGAAACTGACAGAAGGAAAATCAAACGCGTAAGTACTGGGAGCATTCTGAAACGCTGTCGGCCTGAGAGACTGCGGTGCGGTAGTTACTAGACTACACAGCACAAAGGCTGGTTGTATACTAGTAAAGCTTGGCGGAAGCCCCAAAGGCAAGGAGAAGTTAACGCAGGCCATTCCATTGACTATCGGAACCACAGAAAAGGAACAATCAAGAAAATCTAGAGTTACCTCGGAGGTACTGGACTTAGAGGCAGTCACTAATAAAAAATAAGTTGCAGCAGCTATCCAAGAGGTTGCTACAATCGGAGAAGACCCAGGAAAAATAAAAGTGGCTATGTTATCGCCAAATTGATGGCAGAAGAGAATGGTGCAGGCTGAAATGGATGAGGCTGGCGCTTTGTCTCTTTTGAAAAAAGGAACGATAGTAGTAGGATATACCAGATGCAGACTAAGGCGCAGGATCATCGTCTAGTGATGCTACAGGTGTCTAGTATGTGGGCACACAAGATACGACTGTAGAGGGCTAGACCAATCAGGCCTCTGCTGAAGATGTGGAAAGGATAAGCACATAGCTAAGGACTGCAAAGCCGAACCACGATGTGTCCTATGCAGTGAATCCACACATGGAGGAAAGAGCACGAATAATGTGCCTCGATCTAGAGCGTGCAAGGCCTTTAGACAGGCTCTAAACAGAAGAAAAAGAAACCTGTCATAATGCCCAGAGTTTTCCATGGAATCATAATCGGGGCAACTGACGCAGATGCCCTTTTGCCACAAATATAACGTGAAAAAAAGGGTAGACGTAGCGCTCATTAGCGAGCAGTACAGAAACTATAAGTTCCCTAAGTGGCTCAGCAAGGCAGCAAATACGATGGCCATTTCAGTTCCTAGACCAGACAAAATCCGTCAAGACGTAAGTGGATCGGAAAAAATTTTGTCTGGTTGAAAGGTAGAGGCATTACGTATGTCAGCTGCTACTTTTTACTAAACATTAGTATCGAGGAATACAAAAAAAGAATAAATTACCTCGAAGATACCATCAGGGATGACATGGGAAGCAACCTTATAGTCAGTTAAGACTTCAATGCCAGAGTAGTAGAATGGGGAATGCCTACAACAAATTCTAAGGGCTGGAAAGTCCTAGATATGGCAGCAAGGCTACGATTGGTCCTTGTAAATGAAAAAAGGATTACGACCTTCCGAAGAACGAAATTTGGCGAATCAATATCAGACATTCCACTAGCTTCGGAGAGCCTTACACCGAGAGTAAAGAAATGGCAGGAAATTAAGGATGAAAATGGTGGCAATCACCAATTTATTGTCTTCGAAATCACCGATACAATAGATAGAAGAGGTATTGCAGGAAAAACAGGATGGAATAGTAAGAAGCTAGACACAGAACGACTAGCGAATAAAGTCTAGATTGGCATCGCTGCTGTTCAAAGTAATGAACGAAATATGAGCACCATAGAAGAAGTACAGGCTTCTAAAAAACGCATGCCTGGCTTCTATACCCAGAAAAAAAGATGGAACGGCAAACGCTAAACTTACTGGTGAGACAAGAAAATTGCAGAATTAAGGCGCCAATGTTTTAAACACAAATGTCTCTATCAAAGGGCCAGATGCAGATCAGAGGATGGAAAAAGGTACTCTAAGTATCAGCTTACAAGAAAGATGATGTGGGCTGCTATTAGAAACAGAAAAAAGCAGTGCTGGCCGACTCTGTAATGGAAAGTAAATAACGACCCCTGGGGCAGAGCATACCAGATATTTATGGAAAAACTGGGATGACTTGGAGCTCATAGAAGATGCACCTTTATTTACCTAGAAGAAACTAAAGCTAGCAGCCGAATCACTTAAAAAATTAGAAAGCTCCTTGACCAGATGGTATACCAGCAGAAGTCATTAAGACAGTGGTGGCAAAGCACCCACAGTTGCTTTTAAATCTATACAATATATGTTTGCGCAAGGGATTGTTCCCAACCCCCTGAAAAAACGCACGGCTGGTACTGATCGAGGAAGGCAAGGGGGAGCCTAACTCTCCGTCATCAATCAGGCTGTTGTGCATTCTAGACATTATACGAAAAGCTGCTGAAGGCCCGTCTCCTACAGGTTACACAAAACGCGGGAGACTTATTCAATAGGCAGTACGGATTCAGAAAAGGAAGGTTTACGATAGAAGCAGTAGAAAAAATAGTAATAGCTGTTTGAACCACTCGAGACATATGCCATGGAGTAAATTTTCTCGTTCTTCTGGTGAGTTTGGACGTAAAGATTGCTTTCAACTCAGCAAGATGAAAGGACATGCTTAACGCTCTGAAACCCACATTTAGAACACCAGACTATATTTTGAGAGTATTAAGCGATTATCTTAAGGACCGCTCCTTGACCCATACGATAACAGAAGGCAAAACGGAAAAAAAAGTAACTGCAGGGGCATTCCAGCGATCCATACTTAGACCCGATCTCTGGAATGTGTCATACGACGGACTACTCCAACAGAAAATGCCAGAGGGGACGTTCTTGCTAGATAACGCGGACGATGCTGCTGTATTAATCGTTGAATGCACGATAAAACTTGTCAAGATACGACTTAACTAGGTTATGCAGGGAGTGGCTCTATGTATGGAGAACCACAGACTTAAAGTTAAAGTTAAAAACAGCGGTTAAAGTAGCGACATTGAGCCGAATCATGCCAAACGTTAGAGGTCCAAAGACTGCAAAACGCAGGCTTCTGATGTGTATGGCCCAGTCTATTATTTTGAAAGGGGCTAAGATATAAAAGATATGGTGAAATGAGATGGATGTCAAAAAAAAGAAAGTGAAAATCGGCCAAGTTCAAAGCATAGGAACCTTTAGGATAGCCTGCATCAATCGCACAGTCTAAGAGTCTGCGATAATGCTGATAGCGGGCGTAATCTCCATTGACCTCATTGCGAGGGAAGGACGATTCAAGCACCTTATGGAGCAGGACCTAGAAAAAATGGAGGCTAAGAAAAACGCGTTAAAATTAACCTGGGACCGCTGACAAAATAGATGGCCGAAGGAAAGTAATTGTAGATGAACGCCACACCTGACAGATGATGTCAAAAAATCGACTGAGCGAAAATACGGAAAAGTAATTTACTATCTTACCTAAAATTCCTCTTAAATAATTATGATACTGATAATGATTAGGATAATGATGATGATGATAATAATAATGTTCCTGATAATAATAGAAATAATGACCATAATGATAATAATAATAATTATTAATTAAATANGATAATGATACTTATGATAAGGTTTATGATAATAATAATGATGAGGATGATTATTATCATAATCATCATCATCATCATTAATATTTATGATAATAATAATGATAATGATGATGATGATAATGATAATAGTAATGATAATGATAATAATGAAGATGATAATTATGATGATAATGATGATGATGGTGTCTTTAAATGTTATTATTGGAATGATCTTAAATCAGAAACTGATGATAATAATAATGATGATGATGATGATGATGATGATGATGATAATAATCATGTTGATAATTAAGTTTAACGATCATGATGATGATGTAAATGATGATAATAATAATAGTAATGATGATGATGATCATGATAATAATAATAATTAAACGGATAATAATTATACAGTTAACATTGTAAGTTATGAAGATACTGATGTAAATAGTTATGAGAATAATAATGTTTATGATAATAATAGTGATAAAACACAAATTATAATAGTTATGGTGATGTTAAACTTAATAATCATGTTGATAATTATAATGATAATAATGACAATGATGATAGGTATGATAATGACAATTTTAAAAATAATCATAATAATTTTCATCATCATTATGATAATAATGATGATGAAAATAAAAATGGAAATAATAGATAGTGAAGATGATAATGTTAATAATAATTTTAATATTTTTAATTATAATAAGAAGAATAAAAAAATGACATTGTTACTATTGGTAATAGAAATAATAATTTCAACAAGATAGCAAACAATGGTATCGACGGTAAAAATACTAATAATAATATTGATGACGAAGATAGTGCTGATAATGATGATGATGATGATAATGATGATGCTTATATTGACGATTATGATGATGATGATGATGATAATAATAATGGTAATGATATCAATAATTTAAAAATCATCATAATGATTTTTATGATAATTGTGATAATAATGACGGTAAAGATGATGATAATGACGGTAGATATAATGATTTTAATAATAATGAAGATAAATTATAATGATTATAATGGTAATTATGATCATTAAGTTGATGTTTATTATGTCAATTATGATGAAAAAGATGTTGAAGTTGATGATAATGTTGAAGATTATTAAGATAATGATGATGATGATGATAATAATAGTGCTAATAATAATAATTATTATGATGGTTATGATGATACTAATGTTGATGATAATGATAATAATAGCAATAATAATAATAATAATCATAATAATAAGGATCAAGATATTGATAACGTTAACGTCAGTAATAGTAATAATTATAACGATAATGGTGATGTTTATCATAATATGGATAATAATAACAATTATGATAATAGTTATGATAATGATACTGAAAATTTCAATAATAATCATACAGTAGATGATGAGGATTATAATAACAATTATAATAATGATAATTATGATAACAATAATAATAATCATAATAACTATGATAATCATTATAACATCGATGATAATAATTATGATGATAATGACACTTATAAAGATGATCATAATAATAATAATGAAAATAATAATATATATAATAATAATAGTGATTAACATATTAATAATAATGATGGTAACAATAAAAATGATGATTACACTTATAATAATGTTTATAATAGTAATAATAGTGATAACGAATATAGGAACGGTAATGATAATGATTATGTTGATAAAGATAATGATAATAATGATGATAAAGATAATAAAAATGATGATAATGATAATAATGATAACAATAATAATGATAATGATATTGCTAATGGTTATGATAATGATAATGTAAATAGTATTGATACTAATTATAATAATGGAGGTAGTGATAATAATAATCACATCGATAATAATGATAATAAAGATGCTTAAAATAATGTGAAATAATTATAATAATAATGATTAAAGAAAACTATAATAAATAAATTGAAATAATAAAGATTATGATAACAATAATAATGATAATGATAATAATAATGATAATAATAATGATGATGATGATGATCATAAAAATGATATTAATGATGATGATATTGATGATGATGATGATGATGATGATGATGATGATGATGATGATGATGATGATGATGATGATGATGATGATAATGATAATGATGATGATGATGATAATGATGATGCTTAGGTAAGGATTGTAACAAAACCGTCGATAAAAGTGAAAATGGTGACAGTGATTATGTTTATGATGCAATACAAGATGATTATGATAGTAATAATAATGATAATGATAAAAATAATGATGTTAATGCTAACAATAATAGTAAAGATGTCATCGTTGTAATGAAAATAATGGTAATAATAATAATATGAATTTTAAGACCAGCAATACTGATATTTATAATGTTGATACGAATATTGTTAACAAAAATGACGATCAAAATATTGATGGTGATGATAACAGTATTAGCAATGATAATTATAATGATAATAATGATAGTAATAATAATGATGATTTTAATTAAGATGATAATGCTGATAAANCTGATGATGATTATAATATTAATAAAGAAATTAATAATGTTAACTTTAATAATAATGAGAAAGATAATAATTATGATAATGTTTCTGATGAGTATACAGATAATGATGTAGATGATAATTACGATAATAGTGATAATAATGATGATAGTGATGATAATAACTATTATAATAATGATAATAATGTTTCATAACGATAAATATTATGCTAATGATGACGATGATCATAATAATAGTGATGATTATGGTTATCATGATGATGATAAAGTTAAAAATAATGATGATGATCATGATGATGTTGATGATTATAATGAGAATAGAAATGCAAAAATAATAGTGTGGCAGTTTTAAAAGTAATTTAACTAGAGATAATCATAATGATCATAACGATAAAGACCAGGATAATGACCAAAATAATAATAATGATGATGATAATAATGACAATAATGATGATATAATTTAAGATTGTAAATCAGATAAAGATAATAATAATGATAATAATAACAATAATCATAATGATAGTCATAATAATAACAAGTTATGATATTGATGATAGTGTTAACAATAAATATAATATAAAATAAGATAATAATGTTGATGATAATGATAATAATAATGATCATAATTATGATTATAATGATAATAAAAACTATAATTATAATAATATTAATGTTTAATAACGATTATGATTATGATAAATATTATGATAATGATATTAACGATAATGATGATAACGATGATGCTGATGATGATGATGCTTATGATGACGATGATGTTAATAATAGTAATTATAATAACAGTGTTTAGTTATAATAATGATTATGTTGTTAGTGATAATAATAATAATAATATTGACAATAATGCAGATGAAAATAACGATGATAATAATGATGATGATAGTTATGATATTGACGATCATGATGATTATGATGATAATTGTAATCATGACTATAATAATGTTTACGATAATGATAATGATTATAACAGTAATAACAATAATAATTGTAGTAATGATAATGATAATGATGATACTACAGATAATAATAGAGATGTTTATAATAATGATATAAATGTTTATATTAATGATAATGATTCAAACTATAATAAAAGTTACCTCGATAATCGTTTTCGTAATGACTATCAGGACGATGAAGATGATAATGATGATAATAATAATGATAATAATAATAATAATATAAATAATGTTAATAATAATGTTATTTAAAACAGTGATTTTATTAACGACGATACAAATAACGACAATAATTAGCATTATGATGATAATAATGGTTATGATAATAATGATAATATTAAAAATGTTGATGAGGATAATGGTCATTAAACTGGCGTTTAAGATAGTAATAGTAATAAATAAAATTACAATAAAATGTTTGAATTGACGATAATGATAATTATCAAAATAATAATAACAATTATGATTATAGTAACGATAACGTTAATAATGAAATTACATATAATAATGATAATGATAATAATAATACTAATGGTGATGAAGGTGATGATTATAATGGTTATAATGTTGAACGTTACAATGATGATTATTATGGTAATGATGATTATTATAATGATGATGACAATCATGATAATGATAGTAATTATGATAGGCATCATTAGGGTAATTATGATTATGATAATGATAATTATAATTATGATGAAAAATAAAACTGATAACGGTTATGAATATAGTTACAATAATGATAATAATTATCACATTGATGACAATACTAATCAAGATATTAATATCAATACTTATAATAATACAAATAATGATAATGATACTTATGATAAGGTTTATGATAATAATAATTTATTATTAATAAGAATTTTTTGATAATAATAATGATAATTATAATAATAACAAGAATCAAGATACAGACAATACTGACAGAATTAATTTCAATATTAATGATAATAATAACAATGAAAATTATGATGGTAAAAATGATAATATTAACAATGATAATGATAATGATAATAAGAGTGATGATCATGATAATGATAATGACGACTTAAATAATAATGACAAATTGTGGATGGTCATTATGATATATGCAATTATAATAATAAAAATAGTTACAATGACAATGCTAACGTTTATGATAGTAATGACTAAAAATTGTAAGCAAAAAGCAGCATTGAAGATAGTGATAATGATAATAATAATGATGATGATGATGATTATGATGATAATAATAATTATACCAATTATTATGGTGGTGATAATAATAATAATAATCGTGATTATGATGATAATAATAATGATGATGAGGGCGATAGTAATAATAATAATGATAATGATGTCGATGAAAATGATAATGATGTTTAAGTTCAAAATGAAAAGAAATAAAAATCATATTAACGATGAGAATAATAAAAAATGACAATGATTATAAAAATCCTGGTAATAATGCTAAAGATAATAATGCTAAAAATAATAATAATGCTGATAATAATGATGTTGATGATCATGATAATAATGATCATGATGATGATAATGATGATGATAATTATGATGATAATAATAATTATCATCATCATTATCATCATCATGATAATAATGATCATTATTATTATCATAATCATTTTTATCAACATTATTATCATAATCATGATAATAATGATCATAATAATAATTATGATGATAATGATGATGATAATAATGATGATAATGATAATAATGATAATGATGATAATAATAATAATAATAAAAATAATATCAATAATCAAACTTAATGTCATGCTCAGCTATTAACTTTAATGCAAAATTTTACGAACAATTAAAATCGTAGACGAGAAAAAAACCAACTCTTGTTATGCTCGGTTGCATTTATCGATATAACAAAAGTTTAACGCGATTGATAATTCGCGATTTGAAATCACATCGATAATGTTGGGGGACATGTCACTGATGTTTATTCGATTAACATAATCGAATCATCGCTTGAATCGCATCCACGTCTCCTCTGGCATATTCCAATATTTTATTTCACACATAACCCAATGAAAACACCCTGAGAGATACGACGAGTCCCCCGTATATCATGTATACATTAATTAATGCGCAGCAGCGAAAAACGTTGGGGTACACACAGTACGCCTCGGGGGTGGCTTGAGAAACTAAACCACGAGCACCAGAGAAATTAAAATTAACATTACACACACCCTTGAAATGATCCAACGTGACTTGTACATTTTTTTTTTTTTTTTTTTTTTTTTTTTTTTTTTTTTTTTTTTTTTTTTTTTTTTT
>NW_019380171.1:24301-41106 GCF_000648655.2 Copidosoma floridanum | reverse complement strand
GAATCTTTTTTTTTATTATCTAAAACGAAAGAGGAGGTTTTTTTACGTTGGTATAGTGATTTTCAGAGTGTCCACTATTATATAATTCGAGAAATCTAACGTCAAAGTATATGCTCTCGTGCCGCCCCGACGGATGGCCTGGCGGCAGACGTAACGCCGCGTTCGTACCATATCTTACGTTTGAAAACAACGCAATATTCCTAATAAATGTTTTATAATAAAATAAAGTATTGACATGTTTACATAATAATAAACAATTTGTATTTATTTAAACTTTAATTTAAACTTTAATACTGTACACTATGCAATATATTATTGTATCGTATAAAAACAATTAAATATTTTTCTTTACCTTTGCAGTTTTCTTGAAAGTAGATTTTTTAATTTTTGGATTGGAAATTTTTGGAAATGTTTGAAATATTGAACTTAAAGATGTATGACGCAGCTTAAATGTGTTTTCATCAAGAGGGATAAATGCGTGATATCGAAGAGTTCCTGGTATCATTTTAGCCTTATCAACCCTTTCTTTCAATTTCAAAGCAGCTTCCTTGTAAGATTCTTTATTACTGAAGAATACCTCGGTTTCTTTGCTTTGGCCTTTTGCCCATTGGTAAAGGTCTTCAGCTGTTAAAATTCTATTTTGAGAAGTGTTTTGTAAGCTAGCTTTTCTCGCGCCCCTTTTTAAATTAGTACCAATACCATCACACCCACTCTTTCCGTGCGCAGTGGGGAAAAAATTCCATTCAGCTTCAACGTTAAAATCTCTTTTGTGGAAGAGAAGATTTTGAAAAGTGATCTTATTTTTGAAATGTTGGGAGGCACCATCTGTTATGTAATAAATTTTTTTCACTTCAAAGTTTTTTTTAAGAAAATCTAAAACAATTTTTTGGTACTCATAGACTGCAATCGAGTCATGGCATAGATTGTCAGAAATTATAGCCATACTTTTGTGTAAAAGATCACTATTACTCTTATGATAAATAACAACTGTGAACACAGTTGCCTGATTGTTATTCCAATAAAATGATTGCGTGGGATTTTGAATCACGAAAGCATAATTTTCAGCAAAATCCATACTAACAATAAATTCGCCGACTTCAAGAACTTTCTTTAAATTGTGTACAAAAAAGGATTGTTGTTTAGCCAAAAAGTCGTGGGTTTTAAATTTCATTAATTTTTTGGCAAATATATCGACGAATTCATGTGTATTGACTAACTGCGAAGCAATTGTACATCTATCAGTTTGGAACCAATTATCATACTTCACTTCAAAAGTACCATTATTAGAGAAACACTCTAATAGGTGCTCACGTAATTTACTACTGTTAGGACAATCTAAACAGTCTCCAAAAAAGCACTTTTCTTCTGGTTGGCTGCAAACAATGGATTTTACGCAGCTTTGACAGTCTATGAAGGATAATTGAGAATTTTTCGTCAGATCATCAATACCAGCGGCATCAAACATGAGCTTCATGTTCTCATGATTAACGCATACACATACATTGTGAGTCCCACTGGAATCGGCTAAAACACATTGTGGAGGCCTCAACTGCGTGAATTTCGTGAATCCTATTTTCACCGTTGGATTATGTTCTTGAAACGTATTATAAATTTCTCTCAAATTTCCAAGGACCAGTCTTTTCTGGACATGCTTACGGGTGCCGTTTACCTGCTTCACAGAGACAAAATCCTTCATGCCAGGCATAACACGACTTATATCATCACTGTTACAAAAATCTTAGACTAAAGAAATGGTATCATCCGCAAGAACTTTACCTTTCTTTTTTACAGGTTCTGGAAGTAATCCCTTTTCGGCAAATAGCTTTTTCGATAAACGAGCTTCGTAATTAGAACAACCAAATACTCTCTCTAAATCGCTAATTGACCAAAATTGTGGAGCTAGAGTAAGAAGTGAAATTCTCTCACCACTTGACTTTAATTCTAAAAACTTTTTTTTCATGTTATTGAGAACTGCGATGCCCGCTGCGTGATAATCCAATTGATCATGATGTATCTCATCGTCATTATCATTAACGGAGGGAATAACATCATCTGTTAATTTACGTTTATACATTTGAGATTTACAACCAGTACAGATTCTTGCTGATTTTGGAATTGCTGAATATTCAGCTCTTTTAGTTGGTGGAAATTTAACCAACTGTTTTGTGTGTTTGCTTAAATTTAAAGGATTGATGCACTGTGACTTGAAAACTGTATCCATTCTAATAGTTTATAATGTAAACAAACAAACTAACCTAAAAATTAAATAAGTTACTTTTTATTAAAAAGACAACTTCTGAACCTTCAGTTGTACTTACCAAATTTTTTCAAAATTCAATAAACTCCACAAAAAATAGCAAATTCACAAAATACATTATTCAAGCAAACAAATCTCAGAATTATTTGATGCCGTAACCTTTATCACGATTAATAGAGTAATAAAATTTTGCTGCTGTAAATGAACTCAGAGGAAGAGAACCGCGCCTGATATCAACACTATTATTGAAATGTCTAAATAATTATTGTAAAAAATAATACTGTATTAACATCAACTAATAATTTAAGGCTAAAAAAGCAGACTTCTCGGTTTGGTGGGTCACAAATTGCTATATATAGCACGCATGCAGCGCCGCACTGCGCCCCACCAGCCAGGCTGTCCGTCGCGGCGGCACGAGAGCATAGACTTTGACGTTAGATTTCTCGAATAATATAATAGTGGACACTCTGAAAATCACTATACCAACGTAAAAAAACCTTCTCTTTCGTTTTAAATAATAAAAAAAAAGATTCGAGACACCCTTTTGAAGATACAACATGTTTTATATTTTTTTGAGGTTATGTTGACTTTTTTTTGTAATTTTAATAATTTCATTGAAAAGCTATGGTTAAAATACGTCGGAAATGCTTACTCCGATTTATCTTCCTTATTAATTTGATACTGTAATCAAAGCATGAAAAGTGGTCTCTCACGCAGCCTGCGCGATTTGACGTGAAATGCCTCATATACCATGCTGTCCGCAAAAGCACAGCATATACGCGTCCGCGCACAGTGTACTATATGGGGTATTACGCGTCATTCATTAACATGCTTCATTAAATGGCGTTTCGTGTTTCTTAAGAGAAAAATAGTAATAAGAAAATAAATAATAAGCAAACAAATAGCTAGAGACCATAAACCACGCTCTACTACTAATTTTGTTAAATAACGTTTGATGTTATTTAAGTTTGTTTTCAGCTTCAAACCAAAAACTAAAAATTGTGGACTACAGTCTCACGCTCCTTCACAGGCTGTGGGACAGTAGATAGTTCAACTAATTGTTTGTTTAAGAAAAATTAAAAGGAAGGAAGAAGTAGAGTGTTGAATATAATATCCAGATTAACTTACCTTTCTTTCCGCTAATTATTAATTCGGATGACCTGTACTTCCTTTTTCAGTCGATTTATAATTATTTATTTTAATATTTATTTATTTATTATTTATTATTTTACAATAATTTAAATTCCTTTTCCAATTAGTTTTATGTCACTTTATTTTATGTTACTAGTATACATATAAAAGGAAACAGAAAAGAAAAAAAAAGACGAAACGTCTGGTTAATCTTATAAAATTAGTTATTACGTCTGCACTTGATGAGCGGCAGTGGGCTACTAACTAAAACGCCGTGCAAAGAAATGCACCTTGCACGAAGTTTTAGTTAAAACTTCTTCGTCTTACTTGCTATGGGGCCGGTACTTGCTGACTTTATGTGTTTAGGCTTCATGGCTCGCTTCAGTTGTCACTTGACACTTCCAAGAGCCACGAAGTACACAGTCAGCTTTGTTAGGCGACGACTCTCATTGAGTATGACTCTGTAAAGAGTCTTAAAATTTATTAATTTACGCAAGTCGTCACCTAACATCAAGTTGATAACTCACACGTTTTTTTCTAACATTTCTATAGTCAAGTCAATTTAGTGATTTTGATGTTATTTATACAGTCCATAGATAATAACTAAGTCAATTTTGTAGAAGGTCCTTCGAGCTCGATTTGTCGGCTGACTATGGGGAGCATACGGGCTTTTCTTAAAAATGTCAAGCCATCTTGGTTTGGTCGTGTTTTTCTGTCTATACATGGCCATCTTGTGCGCGTGTGCTTTGGTAGTCGCAGGAAGTGCCTTTATTTACAACAAAAAGTGTCTTTAGTTCAGAGTTGTATTCTTTTTATCTTACTCGTACACTCTTGTCTTGAAGCATGTGGAGGTGAACTTTTGTTTATCAACTACACAACTCTGCTGCAGGGCTGTGTCCACACATCAAAGTGTTTTTATCGTAGAGTTGAATACTTTTTCTTTCACTCGTACACTCTTGTTTTTTTATTAAAAGCGTGACACATGTGTAGATTTAAGCCTTGGTTTGCTATTAATTACCTAGTTGCTGTGTTTATAAATAGATATAGATTGTCTAGCGCAGGTTCGTAGCCATAGTCTGTACTACTTATTACGTGAGTATAGTGTTCCAGCTATTGTGTACAGTTTTGTAGGGTGGTATTTTCGCCACCATTTTAAGCTGGCTGTGTTTCTTGCAGTTTGATGAAATTTATTTACACTAGCACTTCTTTTGTGTCTTAAGTGCACCAAGTTTCTCTTTCGAAATGAATGAATCTTATTTTTTTAGAGCCTTTCGTAAACTTTAATTCTTTATTTTCTCTAACGTTGTATTTTACACGATTACAAACTAAAGCACTTATAAATGTGTGTGTGTAGGTGTATCAAGACTAAGTGGCAAGGGCCTATTAGACATCATCGTAAAGTTCACGTTGTTGGTATAAATCGTCTAGCATAACCACAAATTTCGTCTACCATGGAATTTCAAGCTTAAGTAGCAGAATCATTATACACCCTCCAGCATCTTATCACTTACAAGTTGCGAGCTGCAATTAATTCACGAACATTTTTCAACTTTAAGAATAAGTAGAAATCAACGACTTAGTACAAGTTTATTGACAGGTACCGAAATTTAATGATCGATTTGAGTGATAACTAACGACATTAAGTGCGTGTTAAAATTAAGTCATAACTTAAATAACTTTAATAACTACATAGGCGAAATTAAGTTGGTGATCAATTTGAATAAACACTTTTAAGGTCTAAGAGTTAGTAACTACTCACTGTGGAAGTATATTTCTTCCTTTTAAGTATCAAATTTTATAGAGTTGGCTCATCTTTATTGTCTGTTGGCTTTGTTTAGTGATAGTAGTTTTTTCTAATTTGTTGAAATAAATTTGTGTCCTTTAACTATGGAAAGTTATTATATGTCACAGTTAGAACTTCACACAAAAATCAAAAATGCTTTGGCCATTTTAAAAAAAACTTGGACAAGCAAAATTGACCCATGGACAAGCGATTGCTCAACAAAAATAACTGGATGATGCTTTTACCTAATGTCGACAAATTCCTACGCTGATTTCAATTTTGATTCTACTTGATCTAAATCATGATTATTTTAAGGAAGAAGTATTCATTAAAAGTGAAGATTATTATTATTATTATAATTACGGTGAATTTTTTGATTTTTTTGATAGCCTCCATCCAGCTACTCTTATTACTCATATCCATACTCATGTTCGAAGTCATCTTCCAACTGTTGATCCAAGACGGAACACAACTTTCAGTCTTCCTAATATTGAATTGCCTATATTTTCTGGTAATAGAAATGAGTGGCTAAACTTTAGGGATATTTTTTGTGCGTAACTGGACAGTTGAACAGACATTATCTCAATAATGTAGTATCAATTTTTGCGCTCTCAAGTTAAAGGTGATGCATCTGAGCTTATTACAAACATTCCACTTACTTTGGAAAATGAACACTAATCCTGGGTGGCTCTTACAAATTATTATGGTTATAAGTGTGGACTTGTTTCTAGTTATGTTAACTCAATTATTACCAGGAATGCCATGAAAAACAGCCCAGCGGTGGAACTAAAGAACTTGATAAGCGAAACAGTCAGACCGTTAGCAGCCCTGGAGGGTCTTGATTACTTACAACATGGGTTTGGGGATTTATTTATAGGGATTGTAAAAAGCAATTTGGATTTTGGGACAGCCAAAGATTGGCAAAAACACTTAGGTGGCTCAACTGAACCCCCTACTCTTACGCAGTGCAGAGACTTTGACAGACTTTATAAATAATCAATGAATCACGTTAGAAACTAGAGTCCCAAAACCTAAAGTGAATTTAAATATAACTCCATTTAGTAAAAGAATCAAAGATAATAAAGCTATTACGTCCGCTACTCATCAAGTAAATTCTTCTGCAACAAAAATTCCTTGTCATTGCTGTCATAAAAAGCATCGCATTGATGATTGTGAAGTTTTTAAGACTAAAACTTGGGAACAACAGAAGAAGATTTAACAAAAAGTTAAAATTTGCCTTCATTATTTGAATGAACATTTAACAAAAAATGTAAGTTTAATCCCAGCTGTAAAATATGTGATAAACGACATCGTACTTTAATGCATCGTGCATCAAGCTCTGATAAATCTCCGTCTCATCCTCTAAAGTCTGAAGACGCATCTGTCATTAAAAATTTAAATGAACCTAAGGTAATCTTAACTACACAAATATTGCAACGGCAGTGCTTTGTAATTTTAGTGACAGCAAGAGTTTTTGTAATAGCTCCCTTGGGTCAACATATGTTAGTTCATGCCTTAAGGAGGTTTGGAAGTAGTAATAAAATGCAGAGATCACAATAATATAGGGTTTTTTCGATAGTCTAAAATACGTAGAACTTGTATAAATTTTTAAAATATTTTTTATAGGTCATTTTTAAAAGAATTATACAAACGAAAATCATGTGATTAGCATAGGCTCTTGCGGAAAGTAACCTGTTTGTCTCGCTTAAATGGACAAAACTTTTTGAAAAATGCAAAAGTATTGAAAAAAATCTACCTACGAGTTAGTTATTGTTTAATTATTCGGTGAGAAAAATTTAGAGGCATGTTACAGTGCATTTTAAACAATGCAAACGTTAAACGTAAGAAAAATATTGAGTTTGTGGGGTGCAAGATGGGGTGCGTGGTAAAAGGGGCCAACCTGTGCGGGTAGAGGGGACTTTCCCTTCCTCGTCACAGTGAATGACGCTCCCGAAGTTTCTCTGATTGCATTTGTAGAAGTAATTCTAACTGCAGTTAAACAGTCTGTAGATTTAACGGTCACTCCTCATTTTGCTTCCAACTTTACTTGTGAGCTTAATGCACTTGTTGTTGATAAAGTGTTTTTGTATGAACCACCAAAAAGTTATAAAGCAATTAATCTTAGCCATTTGATTGATATTAAATTAACAGATTCTAATTATATGCAGAATGAGCCCATTTACTTATTACTAGACGCTTCAGTACATGCTGGAACAATTGAAAACTCAAAACCTAAAGATGGTCTTAACAAACCTATTATTTCCTAGTTGTTGCTTGGTTGGTTACTTTCAAGCACTATAATTAATTGACTCAATACTTAATCAAAACGTCTAGCCACTTTACAAGTAAGTGAATAGCCTTGTCTTTCTGAATTGCTACAAAAATTTTGGCACGTTGAGGGACTACCTCAAAAAATTCCTTTACTAAGTAACAAAGAAGAGAGGTGTGAAAACTTTTCTTGAAAATCTTATACTCATGACAAATCAGGACGTTTCACGGCAAAGCTGCCATTCAAACAATCTAGTAGCCCCCTTCTCCAATCGAGAACTGAATCGTTTTTGTTAGCAAAAGGTATGTTTCTTAAACTTGAATCGCTTTTCAGAAATGACTCTGAATTGTAAAAAGAGTATTGTAAGTTTATGAAAGAATACCGTGATCTTAATCACATTAAATGAGCTAGTTTAGTACCTAATTTTACTAATTGATACCTTCCTCATCATTAAGTTTTATGTGAAGCAAGCTCTACTACAAAGTTAAGGGTGATCTTTAATGCCTCTACTACTACTAAGTCCTGTACTTCTTTAAATTCTTGTCTACACGTTGGGAATAATTTACTGCCGAACTTATATGATTAAATTATCAAATGGCGTAAATATAAATTCGTATTTACTGCCCATGCTGAAAAAATGTTTCGACAAATTCTTATGGACAAGTCGGATCAAACTTTTCAAGCGATATTGTGAAGAAAAACTCCTCTTGAGCCTCATCAAACATATTACTTAAGCACAGTGACTTATGGTCTTTTTAGCTCCCCTTTTCTCGCTTCTAGAGTGCTTAAAGAATTAGCTGTGTTATACCTAGACGAATTGCCTCTTGGAGCTAAAATATTAAAAAGGGAAGTGTATATGGATGATTTCATCTCTGGAGTACATACAATGTTCAAAACGGAAAATAAAATTAAGCAGTAGATTGAACTGACTCAATTAAGTTGCTTCTCACTCCACAGGTGGTCTAGTAATTCTATAGCTTTGTAAAAAGGCATTCCTTCTGATTGAAAAATGGACAAAGCTATAGCTATTCGTGAATTAGAGGAGACAACCTCCGATTTGGGTTTATTTGGAATCTTACCTCAGATGAGTTCGGTTTCAGAGTAAATTTGCCCAAAACTATGCCTAAATGGACGAAAAGAACAATACTTTCACTAAGTGCTCATTTTTTTGATCTGATCAGCTATACTTTTCGCATCCTTCTAAAACCAAAAATGATAATGCAAGATTTGTGGCTTGTAAAGACGTTGTCATAAGATGATAGTCTTCCGGTTCATATCATCGATGAATGGCGTCACTGAATTAGCGAAGCTCATTTGTTAAATACCAATAAAATTCTTCGATAAAATTACTACACAAATGAGCTTTGTAAACTAGAGATCCATGGAATTGCTGACGCGTCTAAGAGAGCATATGCTGCCGTGTTTTATCTTCGAGTAGTTTTCAATGGTAGAGTTTTCAATTCATTTGAAGTAGCAAAAACCCAAATTGCTCCACTTAGAACTCTGACTATCCCTCGTTAAGAGTTATATGCCACTCATATTTATGATGAACTTGTTTATTATAACATAACCGTATTTTACGTGCAGAAGCTAAAAATTCATTTGTGGACTGATTTACAAAATGTCCTCTACTAGCTTAACTCAGTCTCATCTTGCTGGCCTACCTTTATAGCGAATATATGGCCGAATATTCAAACTTTAAAGCCAACAGCGCTTTAGCACCATATAACTTCGAAAAAAAATGCTGCTTACATAGCTTCTGAAATGGCCATGGCCATGCTACTGCCAAATCGATGGCAGGAGAGAATGGCGCTGGCCGAAATGGACGAGGCTGGCGCTTTGTCCCTTTTAAGAAAGGGGACGATAGCAGTAGGATGGATCAGGAACCGATTAAGGAGCAGGATCATCGTCCAGCGATGCTACAGGTGTCTGGGATATGGGCACACAAGATACGACTGTAAAGGCCCGGACCAATCAGTCCTCTGCTGGAGATGCAGAAAGGACTAACACAGAGCTAAGGACTGCAAGGCCAAACAAAGATGTGTCCTATGCAGTGAATCTGCGCATGAAGGAGGAAGCACCAATCATGTGTCTGGATCTAAGTCATGCAGGGTCTTTAGACAGGCCCTGAACTGAAGAAAAAGAAATCTGACATAATGCCTAGAGTTCTCCAAGGATACGTGAACGGGGCACTACATAAAATAGAAATATTTAATGCATGATAACGCACCTTGTCTGATTTTATCTACATAATCATATTCATCCTTGTTGAACTTTTTATTTATTTATTATTTAGAAAATATATTTATCGTTTGATAGGTCAATGAAACGATTAAGTAATTTAAAACTGTGTTCTAGTAGCATACTTTACACAGGGAGCAAGATGTACAGTACGTGTAACACCTCGATAGCCCTGTGGTTCTAACGCTTGGCTATACATCAAAAGGTCGTATATTTAAATCCTGGTATCTGCACCTTAAAAAAATATAAGTTTTGTATATCATATATCAAACTTGTAAGGTTTAGGGTGTACAAACTATAAGTCTACTTAAAACCAAGTTATATATATACCCAAGAGTCTTAGCCTTACTGACCAATTTACTTAGATAATTTGTTATTAATTAATTATTTTGTAATTGTTATTATGCAGATAACAAGAAGATTTACATAGTTGATAGTTTTATAATCGAATTAAGTGAAATTTATAACAACCAGATGCAAACTAAAGGTAAAAAATTTTTGTAGCTGGCAAGATATTGGTGAACTCCTATAGTAACAGTCAACTATTCAAGAGGCGTAACAAATTTTTTTCTTACCAATGTACATGTTGCAATTTGTTATTTAAATACTAGTACTACGTACTGAAACTATTAGATAATAAGACAAACGCAGGTTTTCTTTTGTTTTTGTTAACGTTTAAAATTAAAAACTATGTTATTTAAGATATGCAAAGTTAAAGGTTATGTATTATTGGTGGAGATAGAACTTTAATTTTTAAAATACACATTTATAAAAAAAATAAGATAACGCGTCTTCGTTTTATTATATTATAATTCATCAACAAATTCCAAGTCATTTCATGCACTACTTTTTTAGAAAAATACATTCCATTTGATTGGTATCTAATTACTTTTTCATGGTTACAAGAGGATGTTTTCTCAATTTTCTATGAAATGTAATTTCTTAGGGTACAAAAGATTTTCAAAAGTTTTAAACAACTGTTTTATTATTTGATGACAAAAATTAACGATAGTGAGGTAGTAAATACAGTAAGAACTCTGACTCTAATCTTATCCTATGGTTCTCACTGGATGTTACTCAGAACCTTGGTCAATCAACGCATTAACTGTTGAAATATTTTTTACCTGGCAAAACGTTTAATGCTTTGACCAAAACTGTTACCTAGGTCTTATTACTAAAGATGGAAATAGAAGAAGTTGTCTATCTTAGTAGTATGTAAAGCAAAGTCCTTAAGACCGATGTAATTGTTAACCGTGAAAACCACTATGCCAATCTTGCTGAAATTTTGCATACGAATTCTTGATACTTTCTAGATGTTTTGCATTCAGTTTTGACATTTAGTGAAATTAATAAGAACAGCAATCAATGAGCTCAAAGTTTTGTAAAAATACGCTAGCTTTATACTTCAGTTTAGTAGGATTCGCTAGGTGTCAAAGAAGTAAAATCGAAGATAACTGCAGTAAAATTATTTAAGTTTTGTTATGATATGCCTGAGCATAAAACTCTGAATACCACAGTTGATCGTTGGTAGTGCACGAAGCATCAAGCCAGGAGCCACGAGTCAATTGACGAGTGCCTCCAACACAAAAACGTTTTGAACGCTAACGTCTCTGTTGAAACACCAAGACACGTCTACCCAAATCATAATCTACCGTAGCGATTTGGGGATTTATGGCCACACTTCCAAATAACCTGGCGCTACCAGAGCAGATTATGTTACAACAGCAAGCCAGAAAGAGCAATTTTGAGGAGTTTAGGCAGCCATAACGGCCTTCTCAGCAATTAGTGGTAACGGCATACCCACAGAGAAGGTATTCTTCAGGCCCACTTACCTAACTAACGATGAGCGGTTGGTTATCTGTGAATTGAATCAAAGACGAGATATTTTTTGGTCAGTGGCGTACCATTCTCCATCACGGCCTTTATACCAAGAAACTCGAAAGGTAAGAGTCAAGCTATCTGCAGTCAGCTCTTCATTATCAAGGATAATAGTAAGGAATCGCTGGAAGTCTTACCACTGGCCCATTATGAGTATTTACGTCTCGTACTTAAACATCAATCTTGTCAGTTTTTCAAAAGGCCAACTAAGGTTAAACTATCTTACCAATAAATTCACAATAATTACTACTACCAGCAACGATTCGTCAACTAAAAGACTTTATAAGGCCAGCCACTACAATACCAAGTGAGTTATTCAATGGCAGACGTCACGAGGAGAGTTGTTCGTCTCAAGGCTAGGAACTGAGTCTGCAAAAAAAGTAAAGTGCTTTAGACATTCGTATCTCCAGCGTACTACCAGAAGACGTTGGAAAAGAGCCTTACAATTAGCTCCAACGCTTCAGGCGTTATAGGTTTTCTCCTTATTAGTATGTTGCTACATTAGCTATCCAGAGAAGACCACTCTGAGATACAGAGGCAGTCACGTCAGTTAGAGACTTTAGTCAAGAAAGAGTTTACTTAAAAAGCTCACTGGTCCTTTTAAGGGCTATTGAACGACGCTCTTTCTTGTCAATAAATATATAAGAACTAAATAAAGTGGACAAAAAAAAGCATTTAGGTGAAAGCCATAAAAGGATAAATTGGTAAGAAAACTTTAAATGCAACAATGACAGGTCAACGCACTACAATATGTCCATTTACGGAGTCTTGGGTGGAACCGTGATGGAAGGTTGCTAGTTTAATATAAATCATGCATGGCTCGTATACTTGTTATATACACTAAACTTGTACGAATTAATAACATTGTTTTGTATTGAAGGAGAAAGTGCACAAAAAAAAGTACGTCTTTGTCTAAGAGAATCGGATGATGTATCAAGTGCAGTATTTTACCTGGATATCAGATAAAATTTTACCTAATAAAATACCTGACTTTTTGTTTTTTTATTATTAGTTTTAATATTATATTATTATTTACTTTTATTTATGCTGTCAAATACAAATTTTATATATCGTACTTAACGTACATTTTGTATATATCTTGTTATAAAATTTGTACGTGCTGAGAAATACCAAGATTAGATATCATTTTTGTCCTTAATTTCACTATGATACTGATAATCTTTAACTATTAAGTTTTATTGTTAATATTCAAGTCATTGTCATGTGACACCAATGAAGCTACTTTTAGTCTCTAAGCTTGGAAATTGATTAAGGTTTTTTTTTTTGCCACTTTTCCGCCAACTGAAAGAAAACACGGGGTCAATCCTTGGGTGCTTTTTCTTTATTCTTTTACTACACTACGCATAGATTGCATGAAAAAGAAACCTGACATAATGCCCAGAGTTCTCCAAGGATACGTGAACGGGGTAAATTGACGCGGATGCCCTTCTGCCACAAATATCATGTGAAAGAAGAACAGCCGTAGCGCTCATGAGCGAGCAGTACAGAAACTTTAAGCTGCCTAAGTGGCTCAGCAATGCAGCGAATATGTCAATCATTTCAGTGCCTAGATCAGACGAAATCCGCCAAGACGCAAGCGGATTGGAAAGACATTTTGTCTGGCTGAAAGGTGGAGGCATTACGTATGTCAGCTGCTACTTTTCACCAAAGACTAGTATCAAGTAATACAGAAAAGGAATAAATTACCTCGAAGATACCATCAAGAATGGCATGAAAAGTGACCTTATAGGCACTTGAGACTTCAATGCAAAAGTAGTAGCATGGGGAATGCCCACAAAAAATTCTAAGGGCTTGGCAATCCAAGATATGGTGGCAAGGCTAGTACTGGTCCTTTTAAACAAAGGAAGGACCATGACTTTTCGAAGGCCAGGATTTGACGAATCAATACCAGACATTACACTGGTTTTGGAGAGCCTTGCGCTGAGAGTAAAGGAATAGCAGGTAATTAAGGACAAAAAATGTAGCAATCACCAATATATCGTCTTTGAAATCACTAATACACTAGATAGCAGACGTATTGCACGCAAAACAGGATGAAATGTTAAGAAGCTGGACACAGAACGACTAGCGGAAGAAGTCGAGAATGGCATCGCTTCTATTAAAAGCGATAGACGGAACCTAAATACAGTAAAAAGGATACAGAAGCTCACCAAGGCAACCATGTGACTCCTAAAAACCTCATGCGAGGCTTACATGCCCAGAAAAAAAAGATAGAACGGCAAACGCTAAGCTTACTGGAGAGATAAGGAAATTGCTGAATTGTGTGGAGACATATGCTATGAAGTAAGACCTCTCGTTCTTCTAATGATATTGGATATAAAGAACGCCTTTAACTCAACAAGATAGAAGGACATGCTCTACGCTTTAAAACACAAAGTCAGAACACTAGACTTTCTCTAGAGAGTATTGAAAGATTATCTCAAGGACCGCTTCTTGACCTTCACGATAACAGAAGGCGAAACAAAGAAGAAGATAACTGCAGGTGCATTTCAGGGATCCATACTTAGACCTGGTCTCTGGAACGTGTCATACGACGGACTGCTCTGCCAGGCAATGCAAGGGGAGACGTCCTTGGTAGGATACGGGGACGATGCTGCCGTAGTGATCGTTGAACGCACGATGGAGCTTGTTTAGATACGATTAAACTAGGTTTTGCGGAGAGTGCCTCCAAGGATGAAGAACCACGGACTTGAAGTTGCAGCAGGAAAGAAGGAGATGGTACTATTGATGAGGAAAGAGATGGATACCATCATCTCCCTTAAAGTACAAGAAGAAGTAATGATGGAAGATACCGTGAAATACCTTAGGGTTGTGCTGGATAGAAAGCTTACGTTTTGAAGCCACCCTAGGCAAGCAGAAGACAAGGCGGTGGCAAGAGTAGCTGCATTAAGCCGAATCATGCCGAATGTTCGGGATCCAAAACCTACAAAGCGCTGGCTCCTCATGTCTACAGCCCAGTCTACTGTTTTGTATGGGGCTAAGATATGGGGAGATGAGATGAACGTTTAAAAGAAGAGAGTTAAGATTACTTACGTTCAAAGAATTGGAGTCTTGAGGATAACCTGCGCCTATTGCACAGTTTCAGAGTCTGCGATAATGGTCATGGCAGAAGTAATCCCCATCGACCTCCTTGCGAGGGAAAGACGATTAAAGCACCTTACGGAGCAAGACTTAGGAAGAATGGAGGACAAGAAAAACGCCTGGAAAAGTACCTGGGAATGCTAGCAACATAGATGGCAAGAGGAAACTGAAGGTGGATGGATGGCACGCCTAATAAAAGATGTTAAGGAATCGACTACGCGAAAACACGAAGAAGTGGATTACTATCTTACCGAATTCTTCTTAAATCACAGGTATTACCACTTGTACATGAAAAATAGGCGGAAAACACAGATGGCTACTTGCAAGTACTGCGGCTACGACAAAGATGACGTAGGACATTCGTTTTTTGACTGCACCAAGTGGCAAGCTTTTAATCCTGACAACGTCATAGATAAAATTCTTCTTAGCAAAGAAAGATGGACTGCAGTATACCAATACATACATACATACAGATCTCCAGGCCAAACAGGAGGACGGTTTTCTGGATGACTGAGTGAAGGTGGTGCGTGCGTGGATCTGGTGCCATCGTGAAGGTGTGGATTAGTGTTTTTGTTGCGGCGCTCGAGGTGTTAGGTGAAGGGGAAGGGGGGTGGCGCTTCAGGGGTGGAGCCGCCAGGTCGTGGCCACGGGGTGGTTGGTGTGCAAGATGGGAGACTGCGTGGTTGGTTAATCGCGTGCAGACTCTCTTTGATCGCTTCGCTCTATTACCTTCCTGCCTATGAGGGGCAGCGGCTTGGTGGCTTATGCTTTTGGGCACTTTGTTTCCACTGCTCTACTTTTTTTTTCTCGTTGGGGCTGGGCTTCCGGGATACAGCTACAAGCTGGTTGGTGAGCGATATGGAAGCTTTTATGCGTGCTCAAATGTGGGCAGGCTCCTGTGGACCGCTTTGCTATATCACTTTTCTGCCGATGAGCGGCTGTACCTTAATGGTCTAAGTTTTCACTCCATGGGCTCTGTGGTGGGGGCGCTCCTTGCACCTTTTTTCAGGGTAGTTGGGTCTGGGCACGTGCTGGGGAGCGTCTGCCTGTTATTTTGCTCCATTACTCCAAGTAAACAGAGAAGAGAAGCTCCGATGCATGACGGAAACTAGAAAACATCCTAGAGGACGCAAAAGTTACAAGACGCGTTAGTAACGAAACATTGAAGAAAGCCCGTATTAGCAGCTACGCCTTCGTGGCCCCGGCTTTAAGTTTAAGTGAGAGAGCAAATTTCAAGCCAGGTGTCCCAAAAAAAAGGTCTTGCTTCTTTAGTGGCTATGGTTATAATGAGTCCTACAGGAAAGGGTTCGTACACCTTTCTGTCGTGCAAAACAGCATTCTGGGAGACCTAGAAAAAAAAAAGAAGTATATATATATATACATCATGACAATTTTAATGAAATTAATAAAAATTATAATATTGATCGTAATAACTATACAAATATTTATAATGATCACAATGTTAATGATAATAATAATGTTGATGTGGACGATGATAATCATGTTACCTTCAATGATAAAGACTATGGTGAAGATGATTCTGATAATAATGATGATTATGTTGATGATGATATAAGTAATAACGAAAAAAATTATTATGATAAAGATGATTATGATTAAAGTAATGGCAATGATTTTAATGGTGATGATAATGGTTATAATGATGATTATAATGTTTATGCTTATGCTTATAATAATAGTGATAAAAATACTGATAAAAATGACAATGTTCATGATAGTTACAATAATAATAAGAATACTATTTATGTTGCGCATAATAATAACGTTTATAACGATAATGATAATCAGATTGATAGTAACAATGATAATAATAATAATTATGAATATAAAAATAACATTAAAAATAATTATACTTATCATGTTTATGTGATTCATGATTATAATATGGATAATGACAATGTAAATGATTATGAAGACGGTATTGATGGTAATTATAATGATTATGAGAATTGTCAGAATATAAATAATAATGAGGTTGATGATGAGAATAATAATGATGTTGATGGTGATGATAATACTGACGATTTTGAAAGTAATAAGAAAGATAATGATAATCATGAAAATACTGTTGATGATAATGATGATAGTTGTCGTAAATAATTAATATTATTTTAATGATAATT
>NW_019380171.1:0-19366 GCF_000648655.2 Copidosoma floridanum | reverse complement strand
TATGATGCTATCAATTATGATGATAATAGTGATTACTATAAGTATAACATAACATTGATAAAAAATAAGAATATTATTAACATATAATATACGTATCCGTGAATATATTTAGATAAGGCCGTAATTACGTAAAAAGCGAATCAGCCATTGTAATTACATGAAAATCTTATAAAAATATTTTATTACCATATAAGTGTACATAAATATACCTTCCTATATTAAATAGTTTATCATTAATACAAACCGTGGAAGTTTCGTATTAAGATGACGCATTTTATGAGTCAACCTATAAAGCCCTATCAAACCATTAAAACTGAGGTCTATTCCTATTCTATTTTAAATTAGTTGAAATTGGTACAGTACAAACTGAACTTAATATATTTTCATGGGATACATTCATTACAAGTAATAAATTTTTTCAATACACACGAGAATATTTAAATCATGTTGTTATCATGAGATACATTATAACTTATAATCAAAAAATTCTTTCCAAACTATATTTTCAATATCTAAAATGTTTTCTCTTCTAAGTTAAACAAAAATATTTTTCAAGTATAATCCCACATTCTCAAAACTTTGACCTTGAGACTTGTTTATAGTCATAGCAAATGCTACAACTAGTGGGAATTGCTTTCTATATAAAATAAAAGGTAATGATGAAGTATTTCCAGTATTTTATGTCATTCTTGAAATAAAAACTTTACTACCAATTTTTCCCCCGTAACTATTTCGCCTTCTACGTTATACTTCAACAGCAAGGTAGTTCGCAATCGTTACCGTTACATAATCTGTCTGATACACTCAAATTTTGAATTAACATAACTATTGTACCTATTTTTTATTTAAGTTCATGAGGAGGCAAGCCTTCACGAATATTTTTTAACATTTCTTTGGAAAAATTTATATAAATATTGTCATCTGATTTATCAACACCTTTGTAGGTTGCAGTATCGATGCTGTAATAAGTTTTAGTTTCTCGATTTAATTTACTTAAAATCTTATTGTTTGAAAAAAAAGTATATTTGTTACGTAAAAATAATATTACGTTATTACCAAAACAGTTGCTGTTATCACCAAACATTTTGGTACAGACATCATCTGTTATCCAGGATTCAGGAATGTTAAATACTTTTATGTCCCCTTCTCAAATTCTTAACATTAATTTTAAAAATTTTTTATCACTAGAACGAATATTATTTTGGAATCTAAAAGTTTTATAGCAGTTCCATAGGAATGATGATTTAATAGTTTCTTCTATTATCATAGTTCTTCTACCGTTTTTCATTTTCATAACTGGGAGAACTTTGTCGAAATTCTCCCCCTAATACTATTAATTAATTGCCAAAATAAATTTTTTGTATAACACAAGTCTCTTAACGTACTATCAGCGATTTCTAGAGCTTTTTTCGGAATCATAGAAGCCATGTCCCATCTAATTGAATCAACTTTCCTTAATCTTTTTTTCTCAGTTTTGAATTCTAAAAATACACTCTCAGTATTAACTAAGTCTAGAGATAAACGGAAGGTTCTATGCCTGATCATACCTTTTGGTAGTAGTACAAATGCAACTCCTGTCCAAGCCATTAGCAAAATATTTTTACCTCTAGAAAGAAAATAATAAATGAGTGTCTTATATAAGTAGGTTTTTCCAGATTCTCTACGACCATCTATGATGTATGCTTTTTAACCTTGTTCACAAACAGTTTAAAAAAATTTTTTTTCATCTTGATTTAAATTTGTCTACATTATATCAAACATTTTTTTACTGAAAGATATTTCCTAAATATTGCAATTATTCATATAGTTACTAATGGTCGATGTCAGTAAACTCAAAGACTCATATGATTTACCTTCCGATACTGAAATTTTATTAATATGTAAAAGAGCACAATTATTATTATCATTATCGAAGTCTTCTGTAAAATATTTTCTATAATAATTCCGGATTTTATCTCCTTGAATGTTTTTTGACATCAAAAACCAAGCAAAAAATTGTCTTCACTGGTATGAAAATACAAATATTATTGCTTCTTTAGAAATATAATCAATTTCAGAATCACGTTTAATTGAACCCATTGCAATTGCAGTATCCCTGAAATTTTTGTATTTTACTCCTTATGTTTTTTACCGTCTTTAAATGACGTAGCCCCATGTGATTAATTAAAAATAAGTTAAAAAAAAAAGTGCTCATGATTTTCTGAAGTTACTATGTTCAATCCATCTATAGCAATATTTTTTATTATAATTTTCCTTTTTTTCCGAATTTTAAATTTATTGTCAAAAACATAATATTCTGAAATGTTGCATATTTTAGTGATTTTGTAAAATCATCTACTTCATTCAATTCAAACCAAGCTGTAAAAGGTGTTTGATAATTTTTTATTACGCTTTTGATATTATTTTCTTCTCATATGAGTTTTGTTTATTTTCAAGATGAACTTCTAGATTTACAAGTGTAAGACTTCTACCACAAATTGGATATTCTTGAAGTCTCCAAGCTGCTTCCATTGGACACACATATCTAGCATTTACGTAACTACTGATATTATCTTATATTTATTTATTTAGTTCGTTTGATTTTCCTATTTTAATGTATCCTGTGTCAATATCTTTATGTATGGAGTCATAAGTATATTGTATGCTTTGTATTGATGTGCTATATTTAACGTTTAAATGACATTCATACTTTATTCACAAAAGTTGATTGTATGCAACAACCATTGAATTATCTACATGAGTCTTATCTTTATTCAGATTTTTTTAAAGATCTTTTTCAGACATTATTTTTTCTTATATATTGTGGGTAACCGTTAATTTTAAATGTAATATTGTTTGTAAAAGTTTTTGAAAAATTTTTTGTATATTTTTTGTAAGAATTATTAATACATGGACTTTGATCTGTATGAGGGCCATGAAGCATGTGTTTAATCACTAATTTTGTGAGTGTTATATTATTCGAAGGAATTTCAGCTGAAATAAATTTACTAATTTGTTCAGATGTTATGATTTCCTCATCAGGATATAATGTTATTAATAAGTGTGCATGTGGTAAACCATGTTTTCTAAATTTAATAGTGTAAACGAATGCAACTACTTGACCAAAAAGTTTTTTCTTAATTATGTCATCTAAAATCAGTTGTAATTTTGTGTTAAATAACCGAACCATAATACTGGGGGAATCATTTGGTGTTGTATTTCTTGGAATTTTTTTTTGTTTCATTTAGGATTACATGTCACTGTAATAAATAAGTCCTGTCCACCACATTTTCTCATAACAGCTATTGCATCTTGATAATGTTTTTGCATGTATCTTGGACTTCCTATATGCGCAGAAGGAAGTATAGAAAGATTTCCTATTTTTGCCTCCTTTTTAAAATTTTTAGATAAATTTGATGCACTGTTAGCTATCGCATCTAATAATCCTTCACAACACTTTATTCTTAAATTTTTTCGATTGTATCTTAAATAATTTAAGAGATTGTATTCAATCATAACGTATAAAATTATAAAAAATTGTTGAGCCAACCTTCCTCCATATAATAAGGGACTCAAACTTTCATCCTCTGGTCTGTAGGACAGTCTGTTTGCGTAATATTGCAACATAGAAAGTTTTTTATTTGATTTAGAATAACTTTTGAAGTAACCTGTACTCCATCCTAAGTCTCCGGAAGGGAAAAATAAGGGAAAAACTACAGGATCTATGAATTCTGAAAGTTTATTCAAAATCGTTTCTGTAGGATAATTGTCTAGTACTTTTTTAGGGTATACACAAAGATCCAAATTTTCTGGTTATCTTGAGTTTGATACTATAATTGCACTACATTCTGCAGTTGATTGTTAATTGTCCNAACTACAGGATCTATGAATTCTGAAAGTTTATTCAAAATCGTTTCTGTAGGATAATTGTCTAGTACTTTTTTAGGGTATACACAAAGATCCAAATTTTCTGGTTATCTTGAGTTTGATACTATAATTGCACTACATTCTGCAGTTGATTGTTAATTGTCCGTATGTTTTTGTTGATTATTTTTTCGTAAAAAAATCATTTTATAATTTGGTTAATTTTTCATATTTGTAATTTAATATGAATGTTCATATTTTTTAGATATGGGGTTTTTCTTCATAATGAAAGTCAAAGTTTCAATGTGTTTTATAAGTAAATTAGTACTTTTTTTTTAATCGAATCTTTTTTCAACAGCAATTTGATCATCATATTTATGTATAAAGTTGACTATTTTTTGGTGCTTTATCGATATTGAATTTCAAAGTATTTAGTGTAACATGACAAATTTGTCCTTAAATTTTAATATTGTACACACCTTTTCCTTTTTGTTCTATTTCTACTAGTAATGCAAAACTAAAAATATTATTGTAACATCGAATTAATACCCTAAAATTTGTATCATTAGGCAAAAGATTTTTTAACTCTTTATTATTTTTACTTAAAAGACTTAAGCAAATGTCTCCATTATGGCAACATGTTGATTTTTATCTATTTTTTTTCCTAAGAACTGCAAAACAATGTTTACATCTATAATTTATTTTGCCATAACATAAAGGTTTTATTGAACAGTATCATTTTTCATTAAACAATTATCGAAATTTTCTATAATACTGCTCTTATTATGCTTTTCATCTGTTTGTTTTAACATTTTTTTTTTTTTTTTTTATGATTGAAAGACAGATTTCTTACAATTCTTTTAATCCCAGTATTGAAAAAATTCAATTGTATATTGTATTTACCTAACTGAATCACAGTTTCCTTAAAATTTAACATTTAATTTTAAGTAACTAATATTGTTACCGAAACATAACATAACGCTAGAATTGAGAGAATAAATTTGTATATTCAAATTTATTATATCAAAAAAACTTTATATTTCAACAGAAGTACCGTAGATCCCAATGTTAAATAATACGCGATGATAGTCTTTAGAATTTTGGATATTTTCAAAATAATCATTTCTGATAGTAAAATTTTTATAAAAATACTACTTCCACATAGCATTTTTAACCACCATTAATCTTGTTTTTAAATGATGATAATCATTATTGTATAAAAATATTGAAAAAATTTTAAATAATCCATTTCCATCACCAAATGAACAATCTTTTTGGTTAATAGATATATTTTTAAATATTTTTGTTTTGCAATTATTTTCTTTAATGTCCTGTCCTGGACCTCTTATTTTATCAGAGGAATTTTTGAACGTCTTATACGAAAAAGTATTCTCATTTTTCTACAGTTTCATTAACTTTTGTTACTTTCTGAGATAAATTTTGTAAACTACTTTCACTACTTTCACAAAAAGTTCCTTCACCTCTGCTTTTATAAAAATATACGTTTACGCTCTGACTTCCTTTACCGAGCGGAAAAGTAGTATTGAGTAGTGTTGAGCTGTAATAAAAAAATTAATCACCAAAAGGCAGCATGTGTAAGTGAAGTACTATATCACACCGCTGGCATATGTATATTCCATACAGCGCCAAGAAACGACTTGAAATTAAATTAAATTATAGCGTACTAAATGAAAGATTACACACCCGTTGGTTGTGTAAGTTATTAATGTCACAATTAAATCTGACGAGGTTTTTTACTATGCTAATGATAATAGCATAGTAACACAGCAACACAGAGTTGTTATACCGTTCGTCAGAATGGTTGTAGAATATAAAAAAGTTATCTTAATTTTCATTTTATTTCTACCAAGTTAATTAGTTTGAGCCTTCTTTAGCCACTATCCGCTACTCCCAAGCTCCACGATATGATTTATTTAACAGTGAAGTTTTTAACCGATTCAAAAGTTTGGGGGTTGGCCCGCGAAGCGCGCAGAGTGGCACAGCCCCACTTGTATTAACATATAAGTCACTTTTCTGCACTTATGTAGAATGATTACTAGCCCTATGAACTATGAATATACAGAGCTGTAGAAAATTAAAACAAACACTGTTAAAGCCACTTTATCTGATATGATGATAAGGTAATATATAATTGATTACGTGAAAATAATGGTTTTTTTAATTTATAGTCCTGCCATATTAAAAGTTTGACCTTGTAATTTATTCATAGTTACTACAAAAGCTAAAACGAAGAGCAATTGCTTTTTGTATAAAATGAATGGTAATAAAGGGGTATACATTTCCAGTACTGAAAGTGATCTTTGGTATGAAAAGTCTTTGTCCAATTTCTTACCAGTAATTATTTTTGTCTTAATATTGAATTTTAACAACTTCGTTATTTTCAACCTTGTGGCATTATTTAAACTATCCACTGTACCAAAAATTTTTAATAACATACTGCAATCAAGGTCATGAGGTGGTTGACCTTCACCAATATTATTTAGTATTTCCATCGGATAATGTAAATTTAATCGTTGAATCGGCCAACTTCCTTAAATGTCACTGTATCCATACTGTAATATATCTTGATTTCACCTTTCATGTTGTGTAAAACTTCAGTACTTAAAACTTTATTACTTATTTCAACATTACGGTAGTAGCTTCTTTCAATAAATCGGTAATTTAAGTGTCAAACTCCAATAATCCCGTTGCTATGGTAGTATCTTTAAATATTCTATAAAAGATTACATTATATATTATATAATTATCCTAAAGATATCACACCTTTACTTTTTCAAATTTTAATTTCAAACAGAAACGCTTATTATTGTTTAAAAAGCGTTAATCATGCAATAGCAGTGTTTCATTAAATTGATTAATTTGATGTGATTTTCAAAATAACCTGAAGTCTTTTGGGGGTTGGTGTGCAGAGTGCGCAGGCAGCGAAGACCGCAAAAGTATATGTGTACACACATAGATAAAGCATTTCATTCATAGTTAAGTCTCCAAAAATATCTGATGATGTTTAAACATTTCATTATTTGTTATTACTTAATCGTCAGAAACATCTACCACATATTTGATCGATGAAATGCTTACATAAACTACAGCAGATGCAGGCTTACAAATTTATACTTTTTTTATTAGTAGCTTTGAATATGCATAATTTTGCTTCTGATAGAGGGGAAAATTTAATCGTTTCTTACACTTAAATAATCTAAAACTGTACGTTTATCACAAAACGCATTTATATTTCATTCATAAACTTTTCTCTTAGTATCACATGAATTTATAACGATGCATGGCCAAGAACAATTAACACAGAGTATGTTGTTGTTCTAAATATTTGACTGCATGGGTTACTGATTTTAGATATGATATTACAATTGAAAATCATCTGGTGTAACTATTGAACTATATAGGTGCATCTTGTAATAGTATTATTAGTTACTAGTATTGGTGTTAAATACTATATGATCTTTAGCTGTAAAAATTTTAACGTAATATAAAATGTTTAAAAACCTGTAAATAAGAAATAAGTAATACTTTAGCCACCATGGTTATTTAAAGAGCTATAAATTATGCAATTCCACTATATTTTTGCGTATTGTTACGATAATATTGTTAAATTTTTAAATCTTAATTATAACCAATCGATAAATTTCTGAAGGTCCCTTTACAATTGACAATAATGCTACGAGAGCGATTAATACATTCAACTCCGAGAATACTGTAAATTAAAGTATTTATACGTAAATAATCATAATTATAGGACGGAATCATGTAAAGTTCCATACATCGCTCTGTATTTTCGTATCACCTCGCTCCTAACTAAATGCTAGAATACTAAGATTATCGACTGTTATTAACACCATTATGTAACAATTCAAGAAACCGTAAGAACGAATAAGACTACTTTAAATGTAACAAAGTTATAAAGTATTGTCATGTATTATTGTTTTCATTCACAACTATTAATGTCACCCATGTACTGCTCCCGAGTCAATACCTTAAGGGTAGCCACTTTCTTACTTTTATTGTTTTTCTGCCAAGCTCTTGCTCGATAAGTCATGAAATGGTTGACTATAAGTTGCCTAACAGCTTTCTTGCAGTGTCAGTGCTACCAGCAACATCAACTTCAAGCCCATCATCAATGAGAGTACCACACTATACCTCTGGTAACCTCAGTCACGCTATCTTTGATTGAGATTACGCATTCAACCAGAAGCCGGGTGTTTTGCTGGTCCAACGCCAGACTCAAAATCTTCTTGGCCTCAGGCTCACCATGGCGGCCTGCATCATGGCTCTAGGACTCCTATTGGTATTACGGGCCTCCCCCAGCACGTGTGGCTTTAATTATGTTGGCACAATTTGCACCACCAGTTGAGTACATATTCTTTTTCACACTCGGCGTTGTCAGTTTTGTCATCGGAATCCTGGCTGCTTAGCTCATTATTTCATCGATTTTGATTTCTATAATTCGTCTTCTAAAGAAGCTAGTTATGTGTCCACATGTACCTACTATACTAACTTCAGTCCTTCATGTACAAAAATAACCTATTATGGGCTCATTATTTACATTTTCGTTAAAAATACAAGTTATCCACGAACAATACCGCACTCTATTACGAAACCTAGAAAATACTCTAGCTCGTAAAAATCTAGTCTCTGGTAATCGATTTTCATTACGCAATAGTTTTAATAGCTGAAAATAATGGACACTCATTTATTCTATGGAAGAACCTTCGGAAATCCTAGTGGATATGAAGAGTAGGTAATTACGGTATAAATAAATGTATTAACGTAGATGAATTATTGTAGTGAGTAGCTCCACCGGAAAAGCCGAGCAGGGGCTCGAACCGGTCAACTAAGGATTTACAAGACTTTAAGTTGAGCCTCGTGAGCTCAGATACATCCATGACTATATATACACCATGTATATTTATAATAAGTAAGTTGATATATTGCCATTCTTTACTAGTTCTGTCTAAAAAAATGTAACAGTTTTTGAGTTTCATCTGCTTAAGATCAATTGCTGTAATTAGGCTTTTTAAATATCAGACAAAAAAAAGCCATAAGATTTTTAGTAGATCTTCATTTTGTCTTATAAAATACGTTGTTATCTATTTTCTGTTGGTCTCTCTGCTGGGAAGCCTGCTGTAGAATATTATCATTCGTAGGCTACTCATGCATTGTCACTTGTCTTTTCTAATCGTTAAGGCCAGAGGAAGTTTTGGCACAAATTATAACCTGATACCAATCACCGTTTAGGCGTCGTAGTCATGTAACTCTCTTGTTTATTGACTGTAACCTTTTATAAAAGACTCACTGCTACTTAGACTTCTGCAATTGTGACTATTGTTTTCTTCACTTCCTACAGCCGTTCTTCAAGGATGCCACTTTCATGACTTTTTTTTGCAGCTATCACATTAAATAACTGTAATGACGTTAAAAAATTGATGAATACCGATGAAGAAGCAGTAGATCAATAATAAAAATGTCTGAGTTAGTGAAAACTGATGAAAATATGCTCAAACTCTTTTGTTCAAGCTAAGAAAAAAATTTTTTTTGAAATTTGATATGTCATACTGTTTGTGCATGACTACGGTAGTATTAACTAGAACTGTATCATTGGGCCATTATATAAAAGCGTATCGAAATTTCTCATATCTTATAAATCTGAACAAAAGTGCTAAAAAAATTTGAAAATAATTTAATATGGTAGATAAATAAAGTTTCGTAGTCATTTTATGAGCTTGCTAATGAACATATTTTAATTATTATTTATGTTTGCGAGAGAAAGTATTTTAAGGACAAAACTATAGTACTCATTAATGGCAAAAATTGTGCATTCTACAGTTAGAATATTTTAAAATAACTTTTTATCAAGCGAGCCTCTCTATTGCGATATTGAGTTACGATTAATGATGTCTGCTTAGGTTTTAGTGTACGTACATAGAGGCCAATTCTCAATTCTGTAGTTTAAGTAGTTATACATATATATACGACACACCGATGCTCTGAACAAAACAACTGAAACTTCTTTATTTTAAATTAGTTAACACCAAAGACACAGGAATGTTTTTTATTATTTAATGAATTTGTCCATGTTTAGTGAATATTAATTCATTAAATCATTAAATTAAGGTAGTTGTACAGCAAATTGAAATATAGGATAGAAAATTATGATATTTTGCAGGATGGTAGATTAATGCATAAAAATAAGAAATCTAAATTTTTGTGACCCGAGGGTACCTATAAAGGGAGATATTCATAATTATTTGCATGCCTTGAGTTTTTGTTTACATGCCAATTCAACATGGCGTCTTATGGGAAACCGCGGAGCTGTCTGTATATTATCATTCATATCGTTGCTAATATAGGATAGGTTCTGATGCCCTTTGGACAGTAGAAAGATAATTAAATGACAATTATATATTCGCTTTCAAAACCTTCCAAGGGTACTTGTGAGAAAAGTAATTAAATAGTAAAGCGTGAAGAACGTGCATTTGTGAGACGCTATTTGAAAATATGGCAACGCCGCATAATCTGATATTACGCGCGCGGTTTGAAAGGTAAATAGGTACATATGATTGCTCGTAAATCCTGATTACTGCAATCTCTCTTATAGATTTTCAATTATTGTTATAGGACGTATATTTTAAATAAATATGATAAATAAATATATAAATAATAAAACGAACTGATATACAAAGAACATCAAAACAATTTTATTGCCATATATTACTTAAAAATGAAATAAACATGTTATAAATTAATATTTATGTAATAAATATTTAATATTTATTTTTTAAATAATTAAATAGCCTATTTTTAACTTTATTATTTTTAGTTACTCGTGCATTATATACTTTCTCGCTTACCCTTACACCTTTCCAAAAAAACTTCTTATTTTTTTCTTTGGGCATGACTATTTTATTAACTAAAAAAAAGATACACACGCTTCTCCTTTTGCTACAGCTGATCAACGAAGTGCTCCTTCTATGATGCTCTGAACACACACTTACAGGCACACACACATGACCGCAAAGCGACGTTGCCAGATCGTTCTACTACACAAATCAAAAAGTTTCATGACTCTTGCGGTACCTGTAAAACTACCTTAATGCTTCTATTTAGGCTAAACGAAGATCTTTATTTTTTGTAATTAATCCTAATTTATGGGTTGACTGACCAAAAGCATAACAATTCATACAATTAATAATAGGTTGAACTAAAAAAAATAAAATGCATTATTTCTTAACGTAGGTAACTTGGAATATCAAATTTTTTTTAAAAAATAATTAAACATGAAATTTTTGTTCTCTTATAAGATAAGATAAAATAAAATTCAATAAGATTAAATCAAATAATTTTTGTAGTATATATGGCGCTTAGACTCCACAGTAATTTTAAGATGCTGATATAAATTAATCCTATAAAAATATTGAAAAAATACTAACCAAAAGACTTGGTCCTTGCTCTAATGCAAATAATTTTTTAAAATGCTAAAATTTTAACTGTTTTAACTGGTTGATACAGAATAATCTAATAATTTATAAACTGTCCGTTTCAATTTCTTTAAATACACTTTGTAAAAATGATATTAACAGTATTTAAGTATTGATTTGATTTGCATTCAATGGTTTTCAAAGAAAAAATTTTCATTTCAAGTAAATGCTGATTTTTACATGTGGAGTAGTGAATTTGAAGAAAAGATTTTTTTATAACAAACTTTAAAAATATGCTTAATTACATTAGTAATGTTGTAAGTCCTGCATAGTACTCTTACAGACTCACTCATCCTGAAGCAATGTTATCAAAATTTTAATTAATTTAGTTTCTTAGAAGTACGCACAGAGCAAGCACAACGAATCAGGTATCTGCAAGGGGGAACACAATAAAACTCAGGAAGGAGTCCCGACCCTTGTTGTAGGGCGTTTAAAATTTCTCTCATGGTTTGATTACTAGAATGATCATGTCAATTTAAATTCACCATAGCATGTCTAATCTTCTGAAAATTAAGGCATGCTTATTAAATGTCACTGTACTTTTAAAAATAAAACAACCTTTTCACACTCTGTTTAAATAGTATTGTGAGGATAAAAAATCAAATGCATGAACGTGCAACAAGAAAGGTGTTAAGCTAAAGTTATCAAACTATGGAAAACTAAAAAAAAGGTATGTTATGTAGAAAAACTTAGTAATCCAACTAAGGTATCAAAATACACTTTGGTAGATCGGTGCAGATATATTTTTTAAACTATTTCTTTATTCACGAAGCTAGTCAGTTTGTATGACGATAAAAAGCTGTAGAAAGAGCCAATAAAGAAACCTTAAGTTAATTTCTGGGCAATCCATAGAAAAAATAGCTCAAAAATGTCAAATAAAATTTGATCTTTTTTGTTTTCTCAAAAGAAGTCTGCATCCACCAAATCCGAATGTTTGGTGTTGGATCGGTAGAGTATATTTTTAAATTCGTTTATAGTTCTCATTCCGTTCTTCTGTAGAATAACAATTTTTTACTGATTATTACTAACAAATTTACAATTTTTTGACAAAAAGTATCATGAAATTGTGAAACACAATTAATGCAAATAATATTCAAAGATTGCTTTAATGATCACGGTTGCCTTGAAACATACTCTTTTTAAATAAGAGTAATATGTTGTTTTCATGAGAAACGCGCACTTTTATGCTTAATTTTTAGAAAATTATGTGGCAGTTGAGAAAATTTTTTAAACTTTTGATGGTTATTAAATTTGTTATCTAAATTAGTTCAAGCTCTTTTTGTTAAGATAACACTAAAAAATTATTATATTTAACACACGTAACCTTGTAAGAACTAGGTCATAATGATCTAATTAACAACGTAAATTGTGATCTCTGTTTTAACTTCGGTAAACCTTCGCTCATGAGTCGTGAAGGGAACTTTGATTGGGTAGCCCAATGATTTTTACTGGGCATATCAGTAAAAATCGTTAAGTTTAGATAAAAATTCCGGAGTGACGTTCTAGTCCCACAATAATTGTTCTGCACGGTAATTTTTGTAGACATGTACCAAATAATTTATTGTAAATCTTTCAGTGTATGTTATAACTAAGACTCTATGTACGCTACTCAAAGTGTCATTATCACTAACTACAACATTTGGTATGCTTTATCTATATCATCTCTTAATTGCAGATAATTTTTTTAATTCCAATAAAAATGCCAAAGTCACCACAAAATCAAAGTCATTTTCATAAGCTTATTAATAACAATATTTCTAGCTGGCTAAACATTATAAGAATGTATTCCTTACATTCGTATTAAATTATTACATGAGAAGCTCTAGAGATATTTATCGTACATATAATAATCTTACAAAAATTTGCAAAGAATGTTTTATTGTGATGTACATTTTTACCATTCACAAAAAACAGTCTCCTATTTTCTTATTATTTCAAAACAGACTAGTACACTGAATGGGTTTTACAGTTTTATGTCCTTAAATAAACGTTAAACTTATATTGAGCTACTTTTGTTTAAAAATTTTCGATAATAAAGTAGGAATGTTTTTTAAAATTAATTTAAAAAAAATTATTTTGTTAGTATTTTTTTCAACTGCAAGACAAAAAATTGTTTCAACATGTTGAAATGTATGTAGAGGGTGCTTTAATTTTTCGTAAATTTTTTTTATACATGCTAGACACATCAAGGGCATTTTGAACAATCATGAAAATTATTTTCATGTTCAACAATACATATTCTTATAAGTGTTTTTTAATTTACTAACAGTATTGATTGTTTACTTATTAACATTCTACATTGTACTTTGTCTGTTTAAATTGTTTTTAAAAATGCAGTGTAAGGTACTTACCTTGGATAGTATAGTGTTATTAACGTTATATATAATTTTTACTTAACTTTTTGTCTCAGCCAAAAAAAAACTTAATAAAATCGTATTCTTTCTTATATTTCTTAACAATAAAAAATGCTTCTAATGATGTTAATGTTTGTAATCAAAGTATTACGTATGTAATCAGGTAGTCGATGACTGTCTCCTCTACAACAGATATTTAACGTAGTGTTCTCTGTCTCTAATAGGTTTCTTTTTAATATTAGTTTTAAGAGCTAATGATTTAATTAAATACATCATATGAATAAATGGGCATCATCAATTCACCTAGTAATATATATACTTTATTTTGAAAGATTACAAAATTTTTGAGAAGTTAGTAATCAAGGAAATCAGCTAAAATAAATAGAAACTAAAGTTAACTCTATTTTTAAAGATCACAAGATTTTAGAGGAGTGAGTAATTAAGAGAGATAGTTAAATAGTTAAAAGAAATAGAAACTATAGTTAAAATATTCGATTATAACAAGGTGTCACTCAAAATAATTTTTTCATTTAAAATAAGATTTAATTATTAGAAGTGATGGAAAACAAAGTATTAACTGTTTGAAAATGTCCCATAATATTAATAAAGTATAAGAAATAGATAAACTACTCAATTTTTTTGCTAGCTGTTGTTGTTGAAATGTTTCGGAAAATGCATTGGCTGTCACCAGAGGCGTGGTTTGCTGACAAGATGGAGCATTAGTGTATTACAGTAAAAAAAAAATTATGTGTACCTCTAAATTTCAAGCTGTACATCCAGCGAAGAGTTTGTTTGGGTATGAGACTTGGCTAACTTTTTTCTTTATATATTACAGCCATTTCTAGGAACTAGGCCTAATAGGCACTACAATATTGTGTTGATACACGGATACATGCAGATTTCCATTGGCATAGTACAAAGCTGCCTCAGATTTAATTGTGATGGCAATCAGTTAACATAGCAAAAGGGATCTCATTTTACAAATCTTCAAAATCACCAAACCATTGTTGGAATATGCACATGAGAAACTGGATTCTCAAAAACGCGAGCCAACTAAGAAAAATCAAGACTCAAACCTGATCAACCTGCGTTACCAGGCATGCCAAACTTCAAGAATTGCAGCCTCATGACCACTGTATTACCGTGCTCCCCACTAAGCTATCTTGGCTGTAGTCGCGAAGGACTCGGTTAGTTAACCAAGCCTATCGCAAACACAGCCCTTATCTTTGCATGTCCAGTGACCTCTTTTTTGGTCATTTACTAGATGTATCATGAAGAACAACAAGCATGAAGAAGAAACTTTATCCAGCATCCATGTATTGATCTACAAAATCCAGCTTATCTTTACACATCTAACAGTTAAGAAGTATCTTAGTCATTCCCATTGAAATAAAAAAATGAAAGTCCTCATTAAATAAGTTAGTTAACGATCTTGCCAGTATGTGGTAACCTAGTTTTACAAAGTAAGAATCGTGAATGATTTTCATTTGTTTTTTTTACGTTTGTAACTATTTAGAAAATTAATTGTTTTGGTATCTTACAAAAATATTTTGTAACCAATATTAGCTCACGAGATTGATTCGTTTATTTTAGTGTTTTTGAAATGCACAGACAGATTTACTGAAAAATATTATTTAGTTATTTTTACGCTTATAACTATTTAGAAAATTAATTGTTTTGGTATCTTACAAAAATATTTTGTAATCAATATCAGCTCACGAGATTGATTCATTCATTTTAGTGTTTTTGAAGTGCACAGACAGATTTATTGAAAAATAGTATTTAGTTATTAGCTGCATCACCAACCACAAAATTGTCATACCAACATTGTGGGCATAAAATTTTGCTTTAAAAGAATTTATCTGGATTTACAACATACACTTTCTTTCTGTGCCAATGTTTCAAGGATAAATTATTGATTGATCATTATTATAGTAAAGGAGCTTTATAGTGTGTATAGAGCACAAAGTAGCAGCTTGTTGTTAAATTTTATATCGAATAAATTATTGTTGCTCCTACAAAAATTAATTGATAGGATATAAGCGACTCGTGTCACATTTGAGCTGTTATAAAAGAGAGGAACTAGTAAATTTTCACTGTAATATATAAGGAGAAGGTATAATTAGAGTCCAACAATTCATTATTGGACTTTAATAGCGAAATAGCAACAAATTTATAAAATCTAGTATAGAGGCATTGATGAACGCTCATGTCGGAATCATGCCGTAGAAAAGCCTGCTTCTCTTGCAGGGGCCAAAATTCATCACCTAACGTTAATTTACTTTGGCAATTGGTGCTCCAGATAAGTTAAAATTCCTAAAAATTGAAGTCCAAGCCTAGTTTCCGATGAAAAATGATGAGATTCAAAATTTTCTATGTAGTTTTAAACGAGAAAAAAAGAAACGTGTTACTTTTCGTTGGAATTATCGTTTTATTGACAGAAATAGACAAAGTACTACAGTGATACCTTTACAGTAATATCTAATACTCGATAACAATTCATTAGCAAGCAGGCATCGTTAAGTAAGTCCTTTTGTTGAATACTCAGAAATTGAAATAGTCTAATAAGTTCTATGTTGTTGGCCTAACCGAATAAGCTCAAAATCGACTCGTAGCAAGGAAGCCCATCGCAATTTTTGATTACCTATATAAAATTATAAAGTCTTGTCTTAGTATGTAACGTTAGGTACAGCAAAAAATGCGCAATTTTTGTACTGTAAAAAAGTAGCTTTTCAATGTGTACAGCCATTTTTCTTCAAAATCAAAAAAATGGAAGCAATCGATTTGTCTCGGAAGCCACAGATATATGCTGTTGGCATTGTCAAAGTTTAAAAGTATCTCAAACTTAAGTTGAAAGAATCACACTTTGTAAATTAAAAGTTTTTCAATCAGTTCTTTTTCCTTCTACAACTTATAATTCATCCTCCAAACATGTATTTTTTTTTAACTACAACATAATTATTACATAGGATCGATGGAACGTTAGAAGGGCAATATCGGCGATAGCCAAATTATAAAATGCATTTTGTTTTGAATTTATACAGTACTATTCATATTAACTGTAACTTATATTTCATTAAGTAGGTTCGGTCGTTTTTCCCGGGGGAGCAAGAAGATGTGTGGGGGCTCCCATTAGACACCGTGTTAAAGTGAGTTATACTGACTGTGCTTAAGGGGGCTCCTTTACAAAAGTCCCCAAACAGAGATATATTATTTCTTGTAAATAAAAGTCTACTGAATTTAATGGTGGTCTAAATTATATTTAGAATGGGTCAAAATTTTGAGAAATCCGAGCTCAAAGTTGTAACTATTAGCACGTGTTCCTATGGGGCAGCGTGAAAAACAATTTGTTTTCGTTTATAATAAACCTAAATTAAATGTCCCAGCAGACTGAATATATACGTTTCGTAGATGAAGTCTTCCTCTGTAATATGCTGTATCAAAAATTGTGAATAAAGGACCATTTTAGCGAGATATTTGTGATGGAAATAAATAAATAGTGTCCGGGAGGTCCGGAGGTCACGTAGGTAGCAGACGTACTTGTTCGCGACATGTATATACTATATACCTATATGTTACATCGCTATACTACACCAACACAGGTGGTCTGGTCTGGTGGTGTACCCTCGTATGCAATAGACTGGTCAAAACAATAATTAATTTTTCGTACAAAGTTAAACTACACACATAAATATCATTTTTCCCACTTCATAAGTTATTAAAAATATCATATTGATTTTCAGACACATTTGCTTATTGAAAAACAAAACTTTATTTTTTGTTTGTCTTTGACCTCAACAGTAGTCGTAGGAGCCCCCTTAAGAACGTCCACTTGCTGCATCGCGGTTAATTTAATTCTGTTGAACTCGTCAGTGCTCAAAAGTTAAACCATTACATATTATAAACATATTAGGGTATATACTTTAAAGCAGCTTGTTTCTGATAGTTTGAGTAAAATAACTTGAAAACATGTGGTTTGTATGATAAAAAATAATCTAAAAAAAGTAAGAAGAGACTCAACATTCGTCAACAAAAGTGTGTTATGACTTTTCGAAAAATAAACTTTTTTTGCACAGCATTATAGTTCGAAGTCTGAAGAAAGGCTAGGCAAAGATTCAGATCATGATTTTCAGTTAAACAAATTCTAGAAGCAATTTTGTAAAGACATCTCGCTCCGTGTGAAAAGATCAGCTGACAGCAGACGATGCTCGGTTTTCTCCCATACACTTAGCATAAGACCTGTTCGTAACTTTGTTTACGTCTGCACAGATATTTCTTCCAAATGCCTGATTAGGTTCACATTTTTTCATATGAGAATCTTCCTTAGAAGTTAAGCCATCTGCTTGAACTTTCTTCTTACCATAAATTAATCTCTAGATTTAAAATTTATGCAACAAAGGCTGAATAATCTCTCTCACCCACAAGAGCAATATTAAATCATATAATTTAAGGAATTTTTTTCTTGATATTCGGCTGATAAAAAATATTGAAAAAATTCATATGTTCTTTCGGCATGTTAAAGTACAACATTCATTTTTTTCAGCAAGAAAATAAATCTCCTAAAAAACAACTGAACCTCCTTCAGCTTCAGTAACATGAAAACTTGATCGTCTATAAAAAGAATATTATATTTGGATTCATTATCATTTTTATTAAGTATAGATTCTTATTAAATATAGAGTATCTGCAAGAAACTTTAACATTAATTTAGAACACAGTTCCCAGAAGAATACGTTACACAATAGCAATTAGTGCTAATCCCACAAACATCAGCCCACATAACATTTAGGATATTAAGTAACGAGTGTGGAAACTAAGAATTTTTTACGTGGAATTGTTTGCTACAAAAAATACACAGTTCGCATAGAGCTTTATCTTGTAAATATTTTTGTAAATTTTGAGTTCAGAGATGATTCTACATGAACTTTGTAAAAACTGTATGTAGCTTGAATACTTTTTGTTGTGTCCAATAAATCGCTGTTATAGTGTTAATATAACTATTTTTTTAAGTTTGATGTAGTGTTAAATGAGAACATTGATACTAAATAATTGTTTAACGAATATATGTACTATTTTGTAAAGGCTGTGAAAATATATAAGTAGATAAACCACTCTAGAAAAACCTATATTGCCTCCTGTAATGTAAATGTGTTAAACATATTAAAAAAATTAACAAAATAATCTTTGTGCCTAATTAGCCTTACTTGTTCTTCCTTTGTTTCCTATTCGTTTGTCTCTTATTTCTACAAGAAACTGCATCATACTATGCAGAACTATCTGATCATCCATAGCTTTACACTTTTGCTGCGTAGCCCATGATCTTATAAATGCTGTTTTATACGTTGAAAAATAATAAATTTCAATAATTTGGTATTATATTATTTATATCCTCATTATACTGTTACTTGAGACATTTTCTACTTCATCTGCATGCCGTGTAGTTCGATAATTACCATGTCCTTTTTCCCAGCTTTTTCTTTCAAAGAGCAAATAAAAAATGCTTTTTCATTGAAAACTAACTTCATTAATGCTTTTACCAAACTTGTCTGTTTTGTTTGAGTAGACAAAACATTTTTTAACGCAAAACTATAACGTGGATTTTACATTCCCCAAGGTGACTTACCGTTGGCGAGAAAATATCGTTATTATTCTCTCTCG
>NW_019380168.1:13513-24860 GCF_000648655.2 Copidosoma floridanum | reverse complement strand
AAATAACAAACAAATTACCGTTAGACATTTTTAATATAGTACCTAAAAAAAAGATACACTCACAGTAAAAAAAAAAACACTGATCAATTTTCAGCATTTGTTTAGTAACAAACAGATCAGGCGCGTTTATTTGTTTACCTATTATTCTATGTAATCTGGTCAGAATAAAAAGCAATTTCAACAAGTTTTGTCGTAGTTAACAAAAAGCTTTTATCACGTTTTCCATCTACCTGTCTATGCTTGTTAACTCATACAATGCTTTTATTTTCCAGGTCAGAGGAAAATGAGCCTTAGTTCAGGATATCAAGAAAAATCAACTCATTGAAGCCACTAAGAAGTTTGACATCATAGATCAGTGTGATTTAAATAAAGTCGAGGCAGGATTCCACTCCGCCGACGTTTTATACGTTCGTTTGTTTTTAAGAAACGAACCAGGTGTTAAAGTATAGACGATTGAAAGTGTTTTAATTTTTAAATAATTCGTTTTCTAAGTAAAGGAAAAGATAACGTAAGAAATAAAAGGATAAATTGATGTTATTTTATTAATCAATTTTTAGAACGAAGTTCTTTATGTCACGTGTCTTGGGGGGCTGAAATTTAAAAAACGTCAGATTTTCATGGAACGGAAGTCGCTTGCCACAAGTCTCTTTTTTCTTATTTATTTTATTTTCCCATTTACCTCGTCGCCGTCACCATTAGTCTCCTACACACTTTTCCTTACCCTATCTCCTAACCGTGTTGCCGTAGTCTTCTGCACACCTCCTCTCATTACTCCCCGTTTTTCCACACCTAGCCATTTTTCTTCACATACACCAAACAATTAATGTTTTATTGAAATTTATTCAAATTAAAGAAATAAGGTTAAGGAAATAATAAAATTAGAAATGGAAAAAAAAATAAAATGAAAATCAAAAAAAGGTGCGAAGACATGAAAAAATACAATGAAATAAAAAAAATGAAATATATTAAGAAATGAAAACGAGAAGATTAAATAGCCAGCCTACANTCTATAGATGCCATCTTGGACTAGTTTTTCAAATTCTGATTCAACAGCCTGGTATTTGTCAGAATTTAAACGACGAGCATACTCCGGAGCTGGGGGGCCTTTAGTAATAATGTGTTGAAACACATTAGGCGAGTTCAATCTGATGGAAAGCGTCTGTCCAGTTACCCCGGGAAATTGAGACAGAAGCCTACTAACCTCATCACCAGCTACCACACTTACCGAAAAAGGCAAAACCGACTTGACAAAACCCAGCGTAGACGAGTCAGAGCGGGGGTCAATTAACCTACATCTACGAATGTCAACTAGTAGTCCAAGGCTATCAAGCAGATCCGCAACTAGTAGTCCAAGGCTATCAAGCAGATCCGCACCGATAATTTGCAGCTAGACAAAACATCCAGGATATTGGATTATGAAAGCGGAGGTCCACGACCAAATCAGTCACTCCGAACACCTCAATAGGAGTGTTATTAGCTGCTACTAGTCAAGAGAATGCAGGAGAAAAAGACTTAGACGATTCCTTAGGCAATAATGATAGTTCTGACCCTGTATCAGTCAAGAAAACTTAATTTGTCTGACGATCCTTAGTGCGAAGACGCTTAGACCTATTAGCCTCAACCACTGCTCTAACGTAGCAAGGTACTGTTAGTTTTCTGAGGAAGAAGACCAAGAATAAGGTTTAAAACAACGGTGGGCTTTGAGACCATACTTTTTGTGAAGACGACAAAGTTGGGAATCACCCTCCGAAGAGCCAGAACGAGGATAAGGTTTGTGACGCGACTTAGAACGGCCACGTTGGCGTTCAAATTTATCCAGATCAGTTTTAAGGTCAGAAACTAGGGCAGTCAATCGCAACAAATCATTTTGTAAGGTTTGAAAAGAAGGGGCATGAACTGAAACTGCAGAAACTGCATTACTATAAGGGTCAGCCACCTCCATGTATTTATCAGCCATTTCAGCGATTTTGTTCAAATCTTTAATATCCGAAATTACAATAGCTGTGCGACAAGGGGCGGGAGTCTGGTCAAGAAATACTGTGCGAAGTATGTCATCGCTGCACTTAGTATCTAAAGCTCGCAAGCTACTTAAAATTGAAGATGGTTTGCCATTTAAAGGCACTTGGCCTTTAATAAGTTGGCACAACCTTGCTTCTGCTGAGCTACCAAAGGTGAATATTAGCCTAGTTTTAATCTGATCATAAATATTGGCCAGACAAGGCTCTAAGATCATCAAATCCTGAATAGCCTGAAGGGCATCCAGGTCAAGCTTAGCTGCGACATGATCAGCTTTGGTAGCTGAGACAGTGATACCCACGCTCCGAAGTGTAATTTCAGTAGAAAGGAACCACGTTACCGGATTATCGCGACAAAAGGCCGGAAGCTTAGGCTGTTTATATATTGCTGCGACTGATTGAACATCACTTCGATCAGAATGGGCGCCTTCAATTTAGCTAATGTGAGCTTAGTTACCGCTAGTTCAGCTTTAAGCTGACTAATTCTTTCAGCCTCCGTAGCCATGATAACCAGTGTGAAATTTTACAATATTTCAATTAGCTTGCATTTGCAGATGCAGTACAAATTCGTAATCAAAATCGAAGCTCACACTTTATGTAGGATAAAAACTTTTTCTTTAATAATACGATAAAGTTTTTCTTTAAAAAAAAAAAAAAAAAAAAAAAAAAAACTATTACATATTTCTTTTATTTAAAAAAATAAAACATTTGTCAACAAAGGTGTGTCACTCAATTGACTATCATTAACAGTTCGGACGTATTTTGTAATATGAGTAGTTTTTGCATCGAGAAAAGTATTCTGTCTGATTTCATAAATCCTGGCTCGGAGAAAAAGTAACATGTAATGTATAAATAACGTTAGTAATTCTAGAACGTACAGGTGAAATATGTTGAACAGCATTATTTAGTGAAATAAAAATTAATGCCCTACACAAATATAAAAATTTAATATCCAATAGGTAAATAAATAAAACTAATAGGGTAAGAATATTTTCAATTAAAGACCGAAGCGAACTTGATCTGTCTAGCATCAACAAAAAGTACATTTGTAACATTTTACTGTTTTCGTGAAATTAAGTACAATGAGTAAAAGAACAGAAGCATGGTCTTTCGGAAAAAGCTGCTAAGGTTATGTTGGCCTACAGTAGGATTTTCTCACTCATGTGACTCTGTACAGAAATATCTTTTAAGTTTTGTGGATTTAAAAGTGTTTCTGCTACATTTTTTTATACGTAAATAACAATAAGTATACATGTACACTAAATATACTAAATACGTAGGAGAACCATGTTGATAAATACGAATTCTTACTTTCGTAAGCCAAAAATAGTTCGTTTACATAAAAGATCAAATATTATTCAACTAGATTCAAACTTTCCGCTTAATCTCTCAATTTTCTTCGATATACGAACACTGCATCGTATTTTTATAGTAATAAGGAGCTTTTCTTAACTTTTTTTTTTTCCAAGCTCTTTTTTTAGGCTACCTTGTAGAAACAGCCTGTTCCCCCACCTCTGCTATCAATTTCTACATTACTCCTTATGTGATAACGTTAAAGAAACATAGTGGAAGTCAGAGGTGTGCAGAAAAATAAAAATTAAGTTGTCAAGTGAGTAAAAACATGTTTTCCAACTATTATTTTTTCTGTTTTCAAATTGGTTACTAATATAACACTGCTTTAAAATTGCCCTTTTCCGTCGCTCACAAATGCAACCACTGCTAAGCCGTCAAAACTTACGTACTTATATGATAATGGTTGAAATTTAATTTCATTCTTCATCTTATTTTTTATTAACAACTAGAAACAAAATTTGTTGTAGTTTTTGTAGTACTCAGCCTATTAATCAAATTATTTTAACTATGTCACGAGATATATTGTAAGTAGATTATAAGCAAAAACTGACCTATTATGTGTGTAACCTTTTAAAGAATCGACAAACGACAGTAGGAATTTTTTGTTAGCCGTCTATAAATGGAAAAGAGAAAAAGTTGATAATGAATCCTCTAAATAATATAAAACACTAATCTGATCATTCTCCTTTAATATAATAACTGTTGTAATTTTTGTTATTCGGTGATAAATACGAAAAACTTCGAATTAAAAAATACTGACTAATTTGTCATAAATAAAAGTCTGATTCATACTTGAACATTTTTTTATTGTTTCTTCGTAATTAACAAAAACTTTTATATGATGTCTACATTTCTACTACAAACAACTTTTTTTTTTCTTGAATCCACACCAAGTATCACCGCTAGTTCACTTACAAGCAAAATTTAAATACATTTAATCATCGTACTTCTATCAGACAATTTCAGGGTACTCAGCTTTTCTCTTAAAATTAAATGCATTCGTTTTTAATTTGCTACGTTCTTATGAAATTTAATAAACTAGAAATTATTACAATTATACTAAAAATAGTGATTTACTTTATTTCTTGCGATAAATGATATATGCGTTAGATTTAAAGCTTATACTCATTTTTGTCAAAAAATACTTTTTAGGAGGTATAACGCCACGGAGGGCGTTGTTGCACATTCCTGTATTGGGAATAAACTGAAAACTTTTTTCCATTGTTGTATAAAGTATTGGTTTTCTTAGTTTTCCTAATTTTTTTTATCTTCTTGCATGGTTTTTTTACTAAATATAATATTAAGTGCCTGTGATACTTTTCGAATAGGAATATTATAAAGGTTATGACAAATCCACTAATTAATAATACTAGCAACGGGGTGACGTCAGTAAAACTTGATTGTGTAGACGAAATTTCTTTTATAAATTCTTTTCTCGGCATATTCAATTTTTTATCTCGGGACAATATACCATTTTCTCTGTATTTCTGAATGCTGAAAAAAAATCGTTATGACTTCTCGACAGCAAGTTTCTATTTGAAGATACTTACTGATAATTCAAAAACTTGAAAAGTGAATCTCCGTTTTTTAAACTTATAGCTACTTTTTTGGATGCACNAGTCCTCATCTCAGCTGCAGCAGAAAAGTTCCCGCATTGAATTGACTTTTTTTTGCATTAAATAACTGGTACATAAATATAGCGCGTAAGCACCGCAAGTAAAGTAAGAATTGAGACGTGTAGATAAATTTTTTATTTTGCAATACTAATAACACACTCGTTATAAACACTTACAACTTTGCAGGTTGATATCTTTATTTATAATAAAGATATTTGATCTCACAAACACTTAAATTGTTTGGAAACGTAAGCTCTATGCACATATAAAATTTGATAAAATAATTGCTTAATTGCCGTAAGGTATGTGACTTGCAAATATGACATAAATTTAAAAAAAACAATTGTTCAAAAATTGATTAAGTTTTGGTTAAAGTTTTCAATAGTACCAAAATATTACATAGAATAGAGAAATTATGTAAAATAATCAGGACCCATGTGAAAATACGTTAAAAACTGTCACGATGGATTGAATTTTTTCTAAATTGTTAAGTAATTGCACAATATGTTTGACGAGTTTGTAATTCACTTAAGTTCAACGTGTAACGGATTACTTTATCTTTATTGTAATTAAGAACAAACGTGTTATTATTTTTTTTCAAAGTAATAAAATAAGAGTATTCCTTTTTTGTAGTTTTATCATATTTTAGAATACAAATTAAATTAAAGACATTAAACCAAAACCTAACTATTTCACAACAAAAGTAAGCTAAAAATGTATATTAGTCACACAGCTTCATCTACGATACGACATAACTAAAACAATTTAAAATATACAGAAGTACAAATCATTTTGCCCAGTATCATAATACATAATGTACTGGTTTATTTTTTTTTAAGCAATTACTAGACGAATATATTTATAAAATAATTACCTGATGTAAAGCTTCTGTAGCATTTGTTGGTAAATTACCGTTTTTCCTTACAAAAAAGCTCAAGTTTTTGTGTACATCATCTTTTGAGTCCTAATAAAAACTATGAGAATTTTTACAATTTTATGCATTTATAAATTATTTTTCACATATATAAAATTAATAATCTGTAATAAACAATCTATACACTTATAATATTTTAACACAGTTTATTTCTTGTTGAAAAATATAATAAATATCAACACCTTAAAAATAAATGAATTCTAAGATATTGCAACCTCTGTTAAAAAATAACAAAGGTGTTTCGAATAGTGTATTGACTAGAATAGTTGAGTACGAACAAAAACTTAAAGCTGGTATGCTAGAATATTTTGACTGCAGTGTAGATATTAGTGAATTTCCCTATTCATTAATTGTGTTGTATATATAAAACTAAGTTTATTGATTGAGATGTCATGAAGAAGAACGGTAACTTGTATTTTGCTTATATCACTTATTTAAAATTAAGTATGATTTCATTTTCATAAAATAAAGTCTTAAAGAGTAGTCGGTGAGGTAGGGAATTTTTAAAATAGGTAAGAGTTTATTTTTCAAATAAGTAGGGCAAAGCCCCCGGCGGGGGTCCAGGGGGCGGAGCCCCCGGTGGGGGGTAGGGGGGCGAAGCCCCCCCCTCGTCCAAAAAATCAACTGATCGTTCGATTAAAAAAAATTTACAACCATCTCCCGAACAAAAAAAAAATAAATTAAATTAATCTAATCTCCCGAAAAAAAAATAAACTTGGTGGAATGAGAGTATGAGTATCACAAAATGGCAATCAGAGACGTAAGACTAAAGCTCTAGATATCATACTCCCTTATTGTAATATTATATTTTTCTTTAAGAAATTGAATACAAAATATACTTATAATAGAATTTCATATAATAATCAAGTCTTGTTTTAAAGATGTATAAAGAAAGAATTTTGATGAATGTCGTACATAACATATTGATAATGTATATCAACTACAAATTTACTCATTTTTTTTATTTGTGGGCGGAAATGTACTTTCCGCCCTAGCGCAGGAGTGTACTTTCTGCCCTACGGCGGGAGGTTCCACTTTCCGCCCGTGAAACAGGCACTGAAAGTACTTTCGGCCTTCACTTTTCGCCCGAAAGGAGAAAAAACTATTAGGGTAAGAATATTATCAATAAAAGACCAAAGCGAACTTGATCTGTCTAGCATCAACAAAAAGTACTTTTGTAACATTTAACTTTCTTAGTGAAATTAAGTACAATGAGTAAAAGAACAGAAGCATGGTGTTTCGGAAAAAGCTGCTAAGGTTATGTTGGCCAACAGTAGAATTTTATCACCCATGTGACTCCGTAAAGAAATATCTATTAAGTTTTGTGGATGCAAAAGTGTTTTTGCTACATTTTTTTGAACGTAAATAACAATAAGGATACATGTTTACTAAATATACTAAATACGTAGAAAAAACGTGTTAATAAATACGAATTCTTACTTCTGTAAGCCAAAAATTTTTCGTTTACATAAAAGATTAAATATTATTAAACTAGATTTAAACTTTCCGCTTAATCTCTTAATTTCCTTTGATATACGGACCCTGCATTGTATTTTTATTGTAATAAGGAGCCCTCCTAAACTTTTTTATTTTCAAAGCTCTTATTTCTGGCTACCTTGTAGAAACAGCCTGTTTCCCTACCTCTGCTAAAAATTTCTACATTACTTCTAATGTGATAACGTTGAAGAAACATAGTAAAAGTCAGAGGTGTGCGGAAAAATAAAAATTAAGTTGTCAAGTGAGTAAAAACATGTGTACCAACTATAATTTTTTCTGTTTTTAAATGGGTTACTAATATAAAACTGCTTTAAAATTGCCCTTTTTTGTCGCTCACAAATGCAACCACTGCTAAGCCGTCAAAACTTACGTACTTATATGATATTACATTTTATTATGATCTTTCAATTTTTGGTATGACGCAAAGAAATTACAAAGAGAAGTAAGTGTCTATAACAACAGAAAACATGTATTTCAGCAACAAGTATTACGGTAACAATCGGGCCAACTGGTCATAAAATCTTTTGCATCACACAAGCTGTACTTTTTTAAGTGATTCCAAATTAAAATAAGTCTTACTACTTTTAAAAAGTAACTCGTTCTTGTGTCGTCAAAACCACAGAGTATAAGCATTGGCTTGATGTCATAAAAACTAATATTGAATTTATTCTGGAATAACATTAGAATCAATCATATTTGTAGGGTAATGCCAACCTTTTTTTGTATAAAAAATTTGTAGAAAATGATAGAATTTTCTATTTTTTTTTTACATATTTTAACAATATCTCAATGTTTAATGCTTGCAAGAAAAATATTGCAAAGGGTACTTTTTATCGTTCGATCAGCTTTGACATGAAACTTATAAAATTAAAAAAAGTTTTATTTTCCATGCCGAAGTAAGATAAAACTGCAAAACAATATATGCTTACACTTTTACGCTTTGACAAAAATATAAAATGTTATTCGTTTTTGATGTTATTTAAAATAAGTAGTCTGTAGTACGTTTCACTTACGGACCAAGTATCATCAAAAACAGTTGAATATTTTTTTTTCAATAATTCGACCTCACAAACTAGATTAGATTTAAGGCACTGAAACATGCTTTCGTCATGAAGAAACAGTCCTCATCTCAGCTGCAGCAGAAAAGTTCCCGCATTGAATTGACTTTTTTTTGCATTAAATAACTGGTACATAAATATAGCGCGTAAGCACCGCAAGTAAAGTAAGAATTGAGACGTGTAGATAAATTTTTTATTTTGCAATACTAATAAAACACTCGTTATAAACACTCACGAACTTTGCAGGTTAATAACTTTATTTATAATAAAGATATTCGATCTCACAAATACTCAAATTGTTTGGAAACGTAAGCTCTATCAACACATAAAATTTGATAAAATAATTGCTTAAATGCAATAAGGTATGTGACTTGCAACTATGACATGAATAAAAAAAAACAATTGTTCAAAATTGATTAAGTTTTGGTTTAAGTTTTCAATAGTACTAAAATATTACATAGAATAGAGAAATTATGTAAAACAATCAGGACCTATGTGAAAATACGTTAAAAATCGTCACGATGGATTGATTTTTTTTTAAATTATTAAGAAATTGCACAATAAGTTTGACGAGTTTGTAATTCAGTCAAGTTTAACGTGTAACGGACTACTTTATCTTTATTGATATTAAAAACAAACATGTACTTATTTTCCTTTAAAGTAATAAAATAAGAGTATTTTTTTTTGTAGTTTTATTATATTTTGGCATACAAATTAAATTAATGACATTAAGCCAAAACCAAACTATTTCACAACAAAACTAAGCTAAAAATGTTTAATAGTCACACAACTTTTTCTACGATACGACACAACTAAAACAATTTAAAATATATAGAAGTACAAATCATTTTGCCCAGTATCATAATACATAATGTACTGGTTTATTTTTTTTTAAGCAATTACTAGACGAATATATTTATAAAATAATTACCTGATGTAAAGCTTCTGTAGCATTTGTTGGTAAATTACCGTTTTTCCTTACAAAAAAGCTCAAGTTTTTGTGTACATCATCTTTTGAGTCCTAATAAAAACTTATAAATTTAGTTGTCCAACATTTTTAAGATATTTTATAATCTATTAAAGTTTTGAAATTACCAATAAATACTCTGAAAGGTTTTCTCCTTTCGAAGCAATAAATTCATAAGTTCCATCTTTGAGGAGACCAGCCACATTATTAAATGGGATCGTCGGTATCGACACTGTCACGAAGCTGGTAAAACAACCAGCATACATGGAAATAATAATAAATGCTGTCAGATACAATGACAGTCTTACAATCTTCAGCGAAAGGGGGCTATACTGTACATCTGAAAATTTTGTAAAAAATATAGGAACAGTCGATTTATAATTCTTAATAATTATTCATTGTCTTAAAATCAAGGGGCTGTGGACTCCAAGGTCTTTTGGTGACTTACGAGATCTTTAAAAGACTTAGAATGACTTATAAAGTCGTTTTTAATGACTTAAATTTTTATTTTAATGACTATATGCACTCTTGAAGTCCTGGCAAAAAGTCTAAAGTCTCTTAAAGACTTTTGAAATCTTTGAGAGACTTTGAATGAGTTACGAAGTTTCTTTTAATGACTTTAAGTGTGCGCAGACTTTTGTTTAAAAGACATTAATTTTAAGGTTTTAAAAACTAATAAAAATCTAAATAACTGAGTTGGTAGAGTTATTTTGTTGTGGCTTATATAATCATTTTTAAATCAAGATAATTAGTTTTGCCTAGGTAGAGCAAGCGAATCGTCTCTTAGCCCTTTAGACGTCTGATGGACACTTTCATTTTAAGCGCTTTTACCTTTAAACTATATTTTTTGTACAAAGGTTTATTTTCACTAATTAAAAAGCATCTTTTGATTAAAATTCAAAGGAAATTTAAAAAAAAGAAAATTTTTATCTAAAGGGCCAAACCCACCAAACACTTCTTTGTTAATCGTTTCCATTTGAGCAAAACTTGTCACGTAGTAAAATATACAGTTAAGTAAAGATGTCGTTAAAATTAAAAAGTTTTGTATCATATAAGAACTGGTAATGCCAATTTAGCACCCTATTTTTCAGTTAAAAATAAGCTAATAATATAATTTATGTTGTAACTTAAGCAAAACTTAACTTTTTATTGGTTTAAACAGTTTTTAAAACCAAATTTTGATAAATGGCGTTTTAATTTTTCGTCGTTTATGGAATAATTCATTCATATGCAAAAATAAATTTGTGAATATGCCACTCATGTTTTTGTATATTAAATGTTACTTTTGCAAAGAAATAATTTACTAGGGCACGCACACCTGGGATAACTCAAACGTAACCTATAATATCATTGTATGTAATAATTTTAAATCATTTGAATAATCTTATACAATGAAATACAGACTCACAAAAAAAAGTGTATATAAATAAATTTTACGCAAAAGTATTTTTAAAANAAACAGTTAACTTAAGAAGCTCACCGGTCTTTTTTAGGGCCATCAGACGTCGAACTACCTTGCCAACAAATATATTAGAACTTAACAAAGTTGACAGAAAACACACTTTAGGGGTCATACAAATTTCAAGCATGCTAAAAGTCGCAAGAGGGTGAATTGGAAGAAAAACTTCAAGTGTATTTAATAAACACAATTTTACTTAGGCGTCAAGAAACTGTTGCAGAAAATTTATCGAGATTGCAACAGCAGCGTCAAAATTGACAAGTAAAGAGTCCATTATGTGAAAGATCAGCTTTTCATTGTACCCTCACAGCAATCTCTGAAATCTTAAAAGATTCTACTTCAGATTTTTTAATGAGTAGAAAATGTATTTGTGTTTTTGTGGCAATAAAAATGTAGGTTTTAAGGTCCAGGACTTTGTTGCTCTGGTAATAAAGTTGTGAGATATGAG
>NW_019380166.1:6124-21770 GCF_000648655.2 Copidosoma floridanum | reverse complement strand
ACTGGCCACTCTGTTAAATGAATAATTGTTGATAACTCAAGCGCCTATTACCTGATGACCCGAGAAGCTTACTGGCTACTCTGTTAAATGAATGAATGTAAATAACACAAGCGCCTTTTACCTAATAACCCAGGGCGCTAACTGGCCACTCTGTTAAATGAATAATGTTGATAACTCAAGCGCCTATCACCTGATGACCCAAGGTGCTTACTGGCCACTCTGTTGAATAAATAATTATAAATAATACAAGCGCCTTTCACCTAATAACCTGGATCGCTTACTGGCCACTCTGTTAAATAAATAATTATGAATAACCTCAGCTCCTTTCACCTAATAACCCGGGGCGCTTATTGGCCACTCTGTAAAATAAATAATTATTGATAACACAAGCACCTATCACCTGATGACCCAAGGTGCTTACTGGCCAACCTGTTAAATAAAGAATTAATAATAAATAACACAAGCACCAATTACCTAATAACCCAGAGCGCTTATGGCCACTCTGTTAAATAATTAATTAATAATAACACAAGCGCCTATCACCAAATGACCCAGAGCGCTAACTGGTCACTTTGTTAATTGAATAATTGTTGATAACTCGAGCGCCTATTACCTGATGACCCGAGAAGCTTACTGGCTACTCTGTTAAAAGAATAATTATAAATAACACAAGCGCCTTTTACCTAATAACCCAGGGCGTTTACTGGCCACTCTGTTAAATAAATAATTATGAATAACCTCAGCTCCTTTCACCTAATAACCCGGGGCGCTTATTGGCCACTCTGTAAAATAAATAATTATTGATAACACAAGCACCTATCACCTGATGACCCAAGGTGCTTACTGGCCAACCTGTTAAATAAAGAATTAATGATAAATAACACAAGCACCAATCACCTAATAACCCAGAGCGCTTATGGCCACTCTGTTAAATAATTAATTATTAATAACACAAGCGCCTATCACCAAATGACCCAGGGTGCTTACTGGCTACCCTGTTAAATAAATAATTATTACTAACACAAGTGCTTATTACCTACTGACCCAGGCGCTTACTGGCCTATTTTTTTAAGAAACAATTATTAATAACACAATTTCCTATCACTTTTTGACCAGGGGCGCTTACAAGCCACTCTTTTAGATAGATAATAATTAATTAATAACACAAGCACCAATCACCGAATGACCCAGGGCGCTAACTGGCCACTCTGTTAAGAAAATAATAATTAATAACACAAGCGCCAATTACCGAATAACCCAGGGTGCTTACTGGCTACTCTGTTAAATGAATAATTATTAATAACACAAGCGCCTTTTACCTGATGACCAATAGTGCTTATTAGCCTCCCTGTTAAATAAATGATAAATGATAAATAACACAAGCACCAATCACAAAATAACCCAGGGCGCTTACTGGCCACTATGTTAAGAAAATAATTATTAATAACACAAGCGTCAATCACCGAATAACCCAGGGTGCTTACTGGCTACTCTGTTAAATAAATAATTATTGATAACACAAGCGCCTATCACCCAATGACCCGAAGTGCTTACTAGTTAACCTGTTAAATGAATAATTAATAATGAATAACACCAGCACCAATCACTAAATGACCCAGAGCGCTAACTGGCCACTCTGTTAAATGAATAATTGTTGATAACTCAAGCGCCTATTACATAATGACCCGAGAAGCTTACTGGCTACTCTGTTAAATGAATAATTATAAATAACACAAGTGCCTTTTACCTAATAACCCAGGGCGTTTACTGGCCACTCTGTTAAATAAATAATTATTAATAACGCAAGCGCCTTTCACCTTATAACCCGGGGCGCTTACTGGCCACTCTGTTAAATGAATAATTATTAATAACACAAGCGCCTATCACCTAATGACCCGGAGTGCTTACTAGTTAACCTGTTAAATGAATAATTAATAATAAATAACACCAGCACCAATCACCAAATGACCCAGAGCGCTAACTGGCCACTCTGTTAAATGAATAATTGTTGATAACTCAAGCGCCTATTACCTGATGACCCGAGAAGCTTACTGGCTACTCTGTTAAATGAATAATTATAAATAACACAAGCGCCTTTTACCTAATAACCCAGGGCGCTTACTGGCTACTCTGTTAAATGAATAATTATTAATAACACAAGCGCCTTTCACCTAATAACCCGGGGCGCTTACTGGCCACTCTGTTAAATGAATAATTATTAATAACACAAGCGCCTTTCACCTAATAACCCGGGGCGCTTACTGGCCACTCTGTTAAATGAATAATTATTAATAACACAAGCGCCTTTCACCTAATAACCCGGGGCGCTTACTGGCCACTCTGTTAAATGAATAATTATTAATAACACAAGCGCCTTTCACCTAATAACCCGGGGCGCTTACTGGCCACTCTGTTAAATGAATAATTATTAATAACACAAGCGCCTTTCACCTAATAACCCGGGGCGCTTACTGGCCACTCTGTTAAATGAATAATTATTAATAACACAAGCGCCTTTCACCTAATAACCCGGGGCGCTTACTGGCCACTCTGTTAAATGAATAATTATTAATAACACAAGCGCCTTTCACCTAATAACCCGGGGCGCTTACTGGCCACTCTGTTAAATGAATAATTATTAATAACACAAGCGCCTTTCACCTAATAACCCGGGGCGCTTACTGGCCACTCTGTTAAATGAATAATTATTAATAACACAAGCGCCTTTCACCTAATAACCCGGGGCGCTTACTGGCCACTCTGTTAAATGAATAATTATTAATAACACAAGCGCCTTTCACCTAATAACCCGGGGCGCTTACTGGCCACTCTGTTAAATGAATAATTATTAATAACACAAGCGCCTTTCACCTAATAACCCGGGGCGCTTACTGGCCACTCTGTTAAATGAATAATTATTAATAACACAAGCGCCTTTCACCTAATAACCCGGGGCGCTTACTGGCCACTCTGTTAAATGAATAATTATTAATAACACAAGCGCCTTTCACCTAATAACCCGGGGCGCTTACTGGCCACTCTGTTAAATGAATAATTATTAATAACACAAGCGCCTTTCACCTAATAACCCGGGGCGCTTACTGGCCACTCTGTTAAATGAATAATTATTAATAACACAAGCGCCTTTCACCTAATAACCCGGGGCGCTTACTGGCCACTCTGTTAAATGAATAATTATTAATAACACAAGCGCCTTTCACCTAATAACCCGGGGCGCTTACTGGCCACTCTGTTAAATGAATAATTATTAATAACACAAGCGCCTTTCACCTAATAACCCGGGGCGCTTACTGGCCACTCTGTTAAATGAATAATTATTAATAACACAAGCGCCTTTCACCTAATAACCCGGGGCGCTTACTGGCCACTCTGTTAAATGAATAATTATTAATAACACAAGCGCCTTTCACCTAATAACCCGGGGCGCTTACTGGCCACTCTGTTAAATGAATAATTATTAATAACACAAGCGCCTTTCACCTAATAACCCGGGGCGCTTACTGGCCACTCTGTTAAATGAATAATTATTAATAACACAAGCGCCTTTCACCTAATAACCCGGGGCGCTTACTGGCCACTCTGTTAAATGAATAATTATTAATAACACAAGCGCCTTTCACCTAATAACCCGGGGCGCTTACTGGCCACTCTGTTAAATGAATAATTATTAATAACACAAGCGCCTTTCACCTAATAACCCGGGGCGCTTACTGGCCACTCTGTTAAATGAATAATTATTAATAACACAAGCGCCTTTCACCTAATAACCCGGGGCGCTTACTGGCCACTCTGTTAAATGAATAATTATTAATAACACAAGCGCCTTTCACCTAATAACCCGGGGCGCTTACTGGCCACTCTGTTAAATGAATAATTATTAATAACACAAGCGCCTTTCACCTAATAACCCGGGGCGCTTACTGGCCACTCTGTTAAATGAATAATTATTAATAACACAAGCGCCTTTCACCTAATAACCCGGGGCGCTTACTGGCCACTCTGTTAAATGAATAATTATTAATAACACAAGCGCCTTTCACCTAATAACCCGGGGCGCTTACTGGCCACTCTGTTAAATGAATAATTATTAATAACACAAGCGCCTTTCACCTAATAACCCGGGGCGCTTACTGGCCACTCTGTTAAATGAATAATTATTAATAACACAAGCGCCTTTCACCTAATAACCCGGGGCGCTTACTGGCCACTCTGTTAAATGAATAATTATTAATAACACAAGCGCCTTTCACCTAATAACCCGGGGCGCTTACTGGCCACTCTGTTAAATGAATAATTATTAATAACACAAGCGCCTTTCACCTAATAACCCGGGGCGCTTACTGGCCACTCTGTTAAATGAATAATTATTAATAACACAAGCGCCTTTCACCTAATAACCCGGGGCGCTTACTGGCCACTCTGTTAAATGAATAATTATTAATAACACAAGCGCCTTTCACCTAATAACCCGGGGCGCTTACTGGCCACTCTGTTAAATGAATAATTATTAATAACACAAGCGCCTTTCACCTAATAACCCGGGGCGCTTACTGGCCACTCTGTTAAATGAATAATTATTAATAACACAAGCGCCTTTCACCTAATAACCCGGGGCGCTTACTGGCCACTCTGTTAAATGAATAATTATTAATAACACAAGCGCCTTTCACCTAATAACCCGGGGCGCTTACTGGCCACTCTGTTAAATGAATAATTATTAATAACACAAGCGCCTTTCACCTAATAACCCGGGGCGCTTACTGGCCACTCTGTTAAATGAATAATTATTAATAACACAAGCGCCTTTCACCTAATAACCCGGGGCGCTTACTGGCCACTCTGTTAAATGAATAATTATTAATAACACAAGCGCCTTTCACCTAATAACCCGGGGCGCTTACTGGCCACTCTGTTAAATGAATAATTATTAATAACACAAGCGCCTTTCACCTAATAACCCGGGGCGCTTACTGGCCACTCTGTTAAATGAATAATTATTAATAACACAAGCGCCTTTCACCTAATAACCCGGGGCGCTTACTGGCCACTCTGTTAAATGAATAATTATTAATAACACAAGCGCCTTTCACCTAATAACCCGGGGCGCTTACTGGCCACTCTGTTAAATGAATAATTATTAATAACACAAGCGCCTTTCACCTAATAACCCGGGGCGCTTACTGGCCACTCTGTTAAATGAATAATTATTAATAACACAAGCGCCTTTCACCTAATAACCCGGGGCGCTTACTGGCCACTCTGTTAAATGAATAATTATTAATAACACAAGCGCCTTTCACCTAATAACCCGGGGCGCTTACTGGCCACTCTGTTAAATGAATAATTATTAATAACACAAGCGCCTTTCACCTAATAACCCGGGGCGCTTACTGGCCACTCTGTTAAATGAATAATTATTAATAACACAAGCGCCTTTCACCTAATAACCCGGGGCGCTTACTGGCCACTCTGTTAAATGAATAATTATTAATAACACAAGCGCCTTTCACCTAATAACCCGGGGCGCTTACTGGCCACTCTGTTAAATGAATAATTATTAATAACACAAGCGCCTTTCACCTAATAACCCGGGGCGCTTACTGGCCACTCTGTTAAATGAATAATTATTAATAACACAAGCGCCTTTCACCTAATAACCCGGGGCGCTTACTGGCCACTCTGTTAAATGAATAATTATTAATAACACAAGCGCCTTTCACCTAATAACCCGGGGCGCTTACTGGCCACTCTGTTAAATGAATAATTATTAATAACACAAGCGCCTTTCACCTAATAACCCGGGGCGCTTACTGGCCACTCTGTTAAATGAATAATTATTAATAACACAAGCGCCTTTCACCTAATAACCCGGGGCGCTTACTGGCCACTCTGTTAAATGAATAATTATTAATAACACAAGCGCCTTTCACCTAATAACCCGGGGCGCTTACTGGCCACTCTGTTAAATGAATAATTATTAATAACACAAGCGCCTTTCACCTAATAACCCGGGGCGCTTACTGGCCACTCTGTTAAATGAATAATTATTAATAACACAAGCGCCTTTCACCTAATAACCCGGGGCGCTTACTGGCCACTCTGTTAAATGAATAATTATTAATAACACAAGCGCCTTTCACCTAATAACCCGGGGCGCTTACTGGCCACTCTGTTAAATGAATAATTATTAATAACACAAGCGCCTTTCACCTAATAACCCGGGGCGCTTACTGGCCACTCTGTTAAATGAATAATTATTAATAACACAAGCGCCTTTCACCTAATAACCCGGGGCGCTTACTGGCCACTCTGTTAAATGAATAATTATTAATAACACAAGCGCCTTTCACCTAATAACCCGGGGCGCTTACTGGCCACTCTGTTAAATGAATAATTATTAATAACACAAGCGCCTTTCACCTAATAACCCGGGGCGCTTACTGGCCACTCTGTTAAATGAATAATTATTAATAACACAAGCGCCTTTCACCTAATAACCCGGGGCGCTTACTGGCCACTCTGTTAAATGAATAATTATTAATAACACAAGCGCCTTTCACCTAATAACCCGGGGCGCTTACTGGCCACTCTGTTAAATGAATAATTATTAATAACACAAGCGCCTTTCACCTAATAACCCGGGGCGCTTACTGGCCACTCTGTTAAATGAATAATTATTAATAACACAAGCGCCTTTCACCTAATAACCCGGGGCGCTTACTGGCCACTCTGTTAAATGAATAATTATTAATAACACAAGCGCCTTTCACCTAATAACCCGGGGCGCTTACTGGCCACTCTGTTAAATGAATAATTATTAATAACACAAGCGCCTTTCACCTAATAACCCGGGGCGCTTACTGGCCACTCTGTTAAATGAATAATTATTAATAACACAAGCGCCTTTCACCTAATAACCCGGGGCGCTTACTGGCCACTCTGTTAAATGAATAATTATTAATAACACAAGCGCCTTTCACCTAATAACCCGGGGCGCTTACTGGCCACTCTGTTAAATGAATAATTATTAATAACACAAGCGCCTTTCACCTAATAACCCGGGGCGCTTACTGGCCACTCTGTTAAATGAATAATTATTAATAACACAAGCGCCTTTCACCTAATAACCCGGGGCGCTTACTGGCCACTCTGTTAAATGAATAATTATTAATAACACAAGCGCCTTTCACCTAATAACCCGGGGCGCTTACTGGCCACTCTGTTAAATGAATAATTATTAATAACACAAGCGCCTTTCACCTAATAACCCGGGGCGCTTACTGGCCACTCTGTTAAATGAATAATTATTAATAACACAAGCGCCTTTCACCTAATAACCCGGGGCGCTTACTGGCCACTCTGTTAAATGAATAATTATTAATAACACAAGCGCCTTTCACCTAATAACCCGGGGCGCTTACTGGCCACTCTGTTAAATGAATAATTATTAATAACACAAGCGCCTTTCACCTAATAACCCGGGGCGCTTACTGGCCACTCTGTTAAATGAATAATTATTAATAACACAAGCGCCTTTCACCTAATAACCCGGGGCGCTTACTGGCCACTCTGTTAAATGAATAATTATTAATAACACAAGCGCCTTTCACCTAATAACCCGGGGCGCTTACTGGCCACTCTGTTAAATGAATAATTATTAATAACACAAGCGCCTTTCACCTAATAACCCGGGGCGCTTACTGGCCACTCTGTTAAATGAATAATTATTAATAACACAAGCGCCTTTCACCTAATAACCCGGGGCGCTTACTGGCCACTCTGTTAAATGAATAATTATTAATAACACAAGCGCCTTTCACCTAATAACCCGGGGCGCTTACTGGCCACTCTGTTAAATGAATAATTATTAATAACACAAGCGCCTTTCACCTAATAACCCGGGGCGCTTACTGGCCACTCTGTTAAATGAATAATTATTAATAACACAAGCGCCTTTCACCTAATAACCCGGGGCGCTTACTGGCCACTCTGTTAAATGAATAATTATTAATAACACAAGCGCCTTTCACCTAATAACCCGGGGCGCTTACTGGCCACTCTGTTAAATGAATAATTATTAATAACACAAGCGCCTTTCACCTAATAACCCGGGGCGCTTACTGGCCACTCTGTTAAATGAATAATTATTAATAACACAAGCGCCTTTCACCTAATAACCCGGGGCGCTTACTGGCCACTCTGTTAAATGAATAATTATTAATAACACAAGCGCCTTTCACCTAATAACCCGGGGCGCTTACTGGCCACTCTGTTAAATGAATAATTATTAATAACACAAGCGCCTTTCACCTAATAACCCGGGGCGCTTACTGGCCACTCTGTTAAATGAATAATTATTAATAACACAAGCGCCTTTCACCTAATAACCCGGGGCGCTTACTGGCCACTCTGTTAAATGAATAATTATTAATAACACAAGCGCCTATCACCTAATGACCCGGAGTGCTTACTAGTTAACCTGTTAAATGAATAATTAATAATAAATAACACCAGCACCAATCACCAAATGACCCAGAGCGCTAACTGGCCACTCTGTTAAATGAATAATTGTTGATAACTCAAGCGCCTATTACCTGATGACCCGAGAAGCTTACTGGCTACTCTGTTAAATGAATAATTATAAATAACACAAGCGCCTTTTACCTAATAACCCAGGGCGCTTACTGGCCACTCTGTTAAATGAATAATTATTAATAACACAAGCGCCTTTCACCTAATAACCCGGGGCGCTTACTGGCCACTCTGTTAAATAAATAATTATTAATAACGCAAGCACCTTTCACCTAATAACCCGGGGCGCTTACTGGCCACTCTGTTAAATAAATAATTATTAATAATACAAGCGCCTTTCACCTAATAACCTGGGGCGCTTACTGGCCACTCTGTTAAATAAATAATTAATAATAACGCAAGCGCCTTTCACCTAATGACCCAGGGCGCTTACTGGCCACCCTGTTAAATAAATAATTAATGATAAATAACACCAGCATCAATCACCGTATGACCCAGGGCGCTAACTGGCCACTATGTTAAGAAAATAATTATTAATAACACAAGCGCCAATCACCGAATAACCCAGGGTGCTTACTGGCTACTCTGTTAAATGAATAATTAATAATAACACAAGCGCCTATCACCTAATGACCCGGAGAGCTTACTAGTTAACCTGTTAAATGAATAATTAATAATAAATAACACCAGCACCAATCACCAAATGACCCAGAGCGCTAACTGGCCACTCTGTTAAATGAATAATTGTTGATAACTCAAGCGCCTATTACCTGATGACCCGAGAAGCTTACTGGCTACTCTGTTAAATGAATAATTATGAATCACGCAAGCGCCTTTTACCTAATAACGCGGGGCGCTTACTAGACACTCTTCCGAATAGATAATAATTAAATAACAACACCAGCACCTATCACCTGATGACCCAAGGTGCTTACTGGCCAACCTGTTAAATAAAGAATTAATGATAAATAACACAAGCACCAATCACCTAATAACCCAGAGCGCTTATGGCCACTCTGTTAAATAATTAATTATTAATAACACAATTTCCTATCACTTTTTGACCAGGGGCGCTTACAAGCCACTCTTTTAGATCGATAATAATTAATTAATAACACAAGCACCAATCACCAAATGACCCAGGGCGCTAACTGGCCACTTTGTTAAAAAAATGATAATTAATAACACAAGCGCCAATTACCGAATAACCCAGGGTGCTTACTGGCTACTCTGTTAAATGAATAATTATCAATAACACAAGCGCCTTTCACCTAATAACCTGGGGCGCTTACTGGCTACTCTGTTAAATAAATAATTATTAATAACACAAGCACCTTTCACCTAATAACCAGGGGCGCTTATTGGCCACTCTTTAGAATGAATAATTATTAATAAAACAATCGCCTTTCATCTAATAACCCGGGGCGCTTTCTGGCCACTCTGTAAAATTAATAATTAATTATAACACAAGCGCCTATCACCTAATGATCCTGCGTACTTACTGGCTACCCTGTTAAATAAATAATTAATGATAAATAACACTAGCACCAATCACTGAATGACCCAGGGCGCTAACTAGCCACTCTATTAAGAAAATAATAATAAATAACACAAGCGCCAATCACCGAATAAACCAGGGTGCTTACTGGCTACTCTGTCAAATGAATAATCATTACTAACACAAGCGCCTTTTACCTAATAACCCGGGGCGCTTACTAGACACTCTGTCGAATAGATAATAATTGAAAAACAACACAAGCACCTATCACCTGATGACCTAAGGTGCTTACTGGCCAACTTGTTGAATGAATAATTAATGATAAAGAACACAAGCACCAATCACCTAATGACGCAGAGCGCTTATGGCAACTCTGTTAAATAATTAATAATATTCTTAATAACACAAGCGCCTATCACCAAATGACCCAGGGTGCTTACTGGCTACCCTGTTAAATAAATAATTATTACTAACACAAGTGCTTATCACCTACTGACCCCAGGCGCTTACTGGCCTATTTTTTAAAGAAACAATTATTAATAACACAATCCCCTATCACCTAATGACCAGGGGCACTTACTGGCCACTCTTTCGGATAGATAATGATTAATTAATAACTCAAGCGCCCATCACCTGATGACCCAGAGTGCTCATTAACCTCCCTGTTAAATAAATGATAAATAATAAATAACACAAGCACCAATCACAAAATAACCCAGGGCGCTTACTGGCCACTCTGTTAAATTAATAATTATTAATAACGCAAGCGGCTTTCACCTAATGACCCGAAGCGCTTACTGGCTACTCTGTTAAATAAATAATTATGAATAACGCAAGCACCTTTAACCATTTAACCCGGGGCACTTACTGGCTACTCTGTTGAAAGAATAATTATTAATAACACAAGTGCCTTTCACCTAATAACCCGGGGCGCTTTCTGGCCATTCTGTAAAATGAATAATTATTAATAACACAAGCGCCTATCACCTAATGACCCTGGGTACTTACTGGCCACCCTGTTAAATAAATAACTAATGATAAATAACACCAGCACCAATTACCGAATGACCCAGGGCGCTAACTGGCCACTCTGTTAAGAAAATAATAATTAATAACACAAGCGCCAATCACCGAATAACCCAGGGTGCTTACTGGCTACTCTGTTAAATGAATAATTATTAATAACACAAGCGCCTATCACCTAATGACCCTGGGTACTTACTGGCCACCCTGTTAAATAAATAACTAATGATAAATAACACCAGCACCAATTACCGAATGACCCAGGGCGCTAACTGGCCACTCTGTTAAGAAAATAATAATTAATAACACAAGCGCCAAATACTGAATAACCCAGGGTGCTTACTGGCTAGTCTGTTAAATGAATAATTTTTAATAACACAAGCGCCTATTACCTAATGACCCGGAGTGCTTACTAGTTAACTCGTTTAATGAATATTTAATAATAAATAACACCTGCACCAATCACCAAATAACCATGAGCGCTAACTTGCCACTCTGTTAAATGAATAATTGTTGATAACTCAAGCGCCTATTACCTGATGACCAGGAGTGCTTACTAATTAACCTGTTTAATGAATATTCAATAATAAATAACACCTGCACCAATCACCGAATGATCCAGGGCACTAACTGGCCACTCTGTTAAGAAAATAATAATTAATAACACAAGCGCCTTTCGACTAATAACTTGGGGCGTTTTCTGGCCACTTTGTAAAATAAATAATTAATTATAACACAAGCGCATAGCACCTAATGACCCTGGGTACCTGATGGCCATTCTGTTAAATAAATAATTAATGATTTATAACACAAGCACCAATCACCAAATGACCCAGAGCGATAACTGGCCACTCTGTTAAATGAATAATTGTTAATAACGCAAGCGCCTTTTACCTAATAACCCGGGGCGCTTACTAGACAATCTTTCGAATAGATAATAATTAAAAAACAACACAAGCACCTATCACCTGATGACCCGAGGGGCTTACTGGCAACTTGTTAAATGAATAATTAATGATAAATAACACAAGCACCAATCACCTAATAACCCAAAGCGCTTAAGGCAGCTCTGTTAAATAATTAATTATTAATAACACAAGCGCCTATCACCTAATGACCAGTGGCCCTTACTAGCTACAATGTTGAATCAATAATTATGCATAACACAAGCGCCTTTCACCTAATAACCTAGGGTGCTCACTAGCCACTTTGTTGAATGTATATTTATTAATAACACAAGCGCCAATCACCTAATGACCCTAGGTGCTTACTGGCCAACTTGTTGAATAAATAATTAATGATAATTAACACCAGAACCAATCACCGAATGACCCAGGGCGCTATCGGGCCACTCTGTTAAGTAAATAATTATCAATAACTCAAGCGCCAATCACTAAATAACCCAGGGCGCTTACTGGCCACTTTGTTAAATGAATAATTATTAATAACACAAGCGCCTATCACCTAATGACCAGTGGGCCTTACTGGCTACTATAGCAAATATATAATCATGAATAACACAAGCGCTTATCACCTACTGACCCCAGGCGCTTACTGGCCAATTTTCTAAAGAAACAATTATTAATAACACAATCGCCTATCACCTAATGACGAGGGGCGCTTACTGGCCACTCTGTAAAATAAATAATTATCTATAACACAAGCATCTATCACCTAATGACCCTAGGTACTTACTGACCACCCTGTTAAATAAATAATTAATGATAATTAACACCAGCACCAATCACCGAATGACCCAGGGCGCTAACTGGCCACTCAGTTAAAAAAATAATTATTAATAACACAAGCGCCAATCACCAAATAACTCAGTGCGCTTACTGGCAACTCTGTTAAATGAATAATTATTAATAACACAAGCGCCTATCACCTCATGACCCAGAGTGCTTATTAGCCTCTCTGTTAAATAAATAATTAATAATAAATAACACAAGCACCAATAACCGAATATTTCAGGGCACTTACTGGCCACTCTGTTAAATAAATAATTAATAATAACACAAGTGCCTTCCACCTAATAACCCGGGGCGCTCACTGGCCACTCTGTTAAAAGAAAAATTATTAATAACACAAGCGCCTTTCACCTAATAACCCGGGGCGCTTACTGGCTACTCTGTTAAATAAATAATTATTATAACACAAGCGCCTATCACCTAATGACCGGAAATGCTTACTAGTTAACTAGTTAAATGAATAATTAATAATAAATAACACCAGCAACAATCACCAAATGACCCAGAGCGCTAACTAGCCACTCTGTTAAATGAATAATTATAAATAACGCAAGCGCCTTTTACCTAATAACCCGATGCGCTTACTGGCCACTTTGTTAAATGAATAGTTTTTAATAACACAATCGCCTATCACCTAATGACCCTGGGTGCTTACTGGCCATCCTGTTAAAAAAATAAATAATGATAAATAACACCAGCACCAATCACCGAATGACCTAGGGCACTATCTAGCCACTCTGTTAAGAAAATAATTATCAATAACGCGAGCGCCAATCACCGAATAACCCGGGGAGCTTACTGGCCACTCTGTTAAATGAATAATTATCAATAACACAAGCGCCTTTCACCTAATGACCCAGGGCGATTACTGGCTTTTCTGTTAAATAAATAATTGCAAATAACACAAGCGCCTTTCACCCCATAACCCAGGGTGCTTACTGGCCACTTTGTTTAATGAATAATTATTAATAACACAAGCGCCTATCACCTAATGACCAGTGGCCCTTACTGGCTACTCTGTTAAATAAATAATTATGAATAACACAAACGCCTTTCACCTAATAACCCGGGGCGCTTACTGGCCACTCTGTTAAATAAATAATTATTAAGAACACAAGCTCCTATCACCAAATGACCCAGGGTGCTTGCTGGCTACCTTGTAAAATAAATAATAATTAATAACACAAGCGCTTATCACCTACTGACCCCAGGCGCTTACTGGCCAATTTTTTAAAAAAACAATTATTAATAACACAATCGCCTATCATCTAAAGACCAGGGGCGCTTACTGGACACTCTTTTAAATTGGTAATGATAAATAAATAACACGAGCGCCTATTACCTGATCAACCAGAGTGCTTATTTGCCTCCATGTTAAATAAATAATTATTAATAAATTACACAAACACCAATTACCGAATAACCCGGGGAGCTTACTGGCCACTCTGTTGAATAAATAATTTTTAATAACACAAGCGCCTATCACCTAATGACCAGTGGCCCTTACTGGCTACTCTGTTAAATGAATAATTATGAATAACACAAGCGCCCTTCACCTAATAACCCGGGGCGCTTACTGGCCACTTTGTTAAATGAATAATTATTAATAATACAAGCGCCTGTCACCTAATGACCAGTGGCCCTTACTGGCTACTATTATGAATAAATAATTATAAATAACACAAGCGCCTTTCACCTAATGACCCTAGGTGCTTACTGGCCAACTTGTTAAATAAATAATTAATGATAATTAACACCAGAACCAATCACCGAATGACCCAGGGCGCTATCGGGCCACTCTGTTAAGTAAATAATTATCAATAACTCAAGCGCCAATCACTAAATAACCCAGGGCGCTTACTGGCCACTTTGTTAAATGAATAATTATTAATAACACAAGCGCCTATCACCTAATGACCAGTGGGCCTTACTGGCTACTATAGCAAATATATAATCATGAATAACACAAGCGCTTATCACCTACTGACCCCAGGCGCTTACTGGCCAATTTTCTAAAGAAACAATTATTAATAACACAATCGCCTATCACCTAATGACGAGGGGCGCTTACTGGCCACTCTGTAAAATAAATAATTATCTATAACACAAGCATCTATCACCTAATGACCCTAGGTACTTACTGACCACCCTGTTAAATAAATAATTAATGATAATTAACACCAGCACCAATCACCGAATGACCCAGGGCGCTAACTGGCCACTCAGTTAAAAAAATAATTATTAATAACACAAGCGCCAATCACCAAATAACTCAGTGCGCTTACTGGCAACTCTGTTAAATGAATAATTATTAATAACACAAGCGCCTATCACCTCATGACCCAGAGTGCTTATTAGCCTCTCTGTTAAATAAATAATTAATAATAAATAACACAAGCACCAATAACCGAATATTTCAGGGCACTTACTGGCCACTCTGTTAAATAAATAATTAATATTAACACAAGCGCCTTCCACCTAATAACCCGGGGCGCTTACTGGCCACTTTGTTAAATGAATAATTATTAATAACACAAGCCCCTTTCACCTAATAACCCGGGGCGCTTACTGGCTACTCTGTTAAATAAATAATTATTATAACACAAGCGCCTATCACTTAATGACCGGGAATGCTTACTAGTTAACTAGTTAAATGAATAATTAATAATAAATGACACCAGCAACAATCACCAAATGACCCAGAGCGCTAACTAGCCACTCTGTTAAATAAATAATTGTTGATAACTTAAGCGCCTATTACCTGATGACCCGAGAAGCTTACTGGCCACTCTGTTAAATGAATAATTATAAATAACGCAAG
>NW_019380165.1:4644-25558 GCF_000648655.2 Copidosoma floridanum | reverse complement strand
GAAAATCATCTCCACTTGAATCTGGCCAGCGAAGTACTGGTTAAATGTGGTAAAAGTAAAGAGATCAAGGAGTGGTACGCCGTCAGTACTGCAACTGGTATTCGAGTTGAGGAGTTTCTGGAGTGGAAGAAAGGGACTGGGCTTATTGTAAAAGAGAGTCTAAATTTATTGGAGAGACGGAAAAATTTCACCGGTGCTTCGATCACAATATATACGAAGGTAAAGAATTTTTTTGGTTTGCTTATTAGAAAAAAAAAAGATTTTACTTTGGAAGAGTGATTTATTTTGTGGAATTTTTTGTAGCCATCTTTTTTTTATGCTAAAATGATTGAAGACTTAAAATCTAAGACAGAATTATTTGTTCAGTATAACGACGCCTCCTATATTACTAAGGACAATAATAAAACATCAAGTAATTTTACAACATCGTTTAGTGATAGTAGTATACTTCAACGCACATTAATAACCAAAGAAAAACTAGATGACAAGGATTTAACAATTGAATTATCAGATGTGCAAGATATGTTTGTTTATAAATTACCTGATACCATGGATATCCCATGGCACGCATATTTTGAGGTAAAAAACATTTTTTTTTTTGTAGTTGTCGTTTTAATCTTAGCACTGAAAAACACTTTTTTTAAATAAAGGTTTTCAACAAGAATATCTGGATTTATTTGATTGTTGTCATAATTTTTTCATCAATATTATGTACTATAATCATAAGCATGAGTAATGATAGAAGTCATTTCATACATAAACTATCGGATGGTTTTATAATTATATGGCGGATTTTCTGTCACCAGGAATTTGAAGGTACACTTTTGAAAATACTTTTGCGTAAAATTTATTTATACTATACACATTTTTATGTGAGTTTGTATAACATTGTATAAGATTATTCAAATGATTTAAATCTATTACATACAATAATATTATAGGCTACGTTTGAGTTATCCCAGGTGTTCATGCCCTAGTAAATTATTTCTTCACAAAAGTAACATTTAATATACAGATAGATGAGTGGCATATTTACAAATTAATTTTTGCACATAAACGAATTATTCTATGAACGGCAAAAAATTAAAACGCCATTTATAAAAATTTGGTTTTAAAAACTGTTTAAACCAATATAAAGTTAAGTTTTGCTTAAGTTACAACATAAATTATATTATTAGCTTCTATTTAACTGAAAAGCAGGGGGCTGAATTGGCATTACCATTTCTTATATAATACAAAATTTTTCAATTTTAACGACATCTTTACTTAACTGTATATTCGACTACGTGACAAGTTTTGCTAAAATGAAAACGATTAACAAAGAAGTGTTTGGTGGGTTGGGCCCTCTAGATAAANATAGACGACACTACAAAGAGTTTACTGTTGGATTAAATAATAGTATATCAAGTGCAATAAAAAATTTCAAAATGGTCAATCTACTTACCCCACTTTTGTTAGAAGATTTTATGAGTTACCTAGATAATCAAATAATATACCATCAATCAAACCAAAAGCTATCACGCAGACACGAATAATTCGAAATTTTTTGAACACTTTTAAGGGCTCACCAAGACAATAGCCGAAGTTGGTGAAATTTATTAACAGCCTCTATTATAATATTGAATTTACTGCCAAAAAAAAAAAAAGAAAACAACAGTTCGAGCTCTCCAGATATTACTAATACTGGGGTACAAGTTTGCTTGAATTTTTGCATCTATCATAAACCAAAATATACAGATATCGCAATTTACAGTAGAACTTTCCATCCATATTTCATGTAAAATGATAAAAAATATCGAATTTAAAAAAGCTATTAGTAGTAATCTTCAAGCGTCTGTTAAACAAAAAGAAATTCTATTTGTCCGTCGCATATTTTAGAAAGCCCTTAAGAATTATTCCAAAAATATCAAACACACATCACACAGAGGTAGTATTAAATATGTTAAGAACATAAGAATTATTGCTTAAATAACTTNTAATCGAAAGATGCTTTTTAGCTAGTAAAAAAAAGCCTTTGTACAAAAAACTTAGTTTAAAGGTCAAAGCGCTTAAAATTAAAGTGTCCATCAGACGTCTAAAAGGCTAAGAGACGATTCGGTTGCTTTAACTAGGCAAAACAAACTATCTTAATTTAAAACTGTTTATATAAGCCACAACAGAATAACTCTACAAACTCAGTTATTTAGATTTTCGTGATTTTTTTAAATCTTAAAATTAATGTATTTTAAACGAGAGTCTGCGCACTCTTAAGGTCATTAAAAAAAACTTCGTAAGTCATTCAAAGTCTCTCAAAGATTTCAAAAGTCTTTAAAAGACTTTAGACTTTTGGCCAGGACTTCAAAAGTGCATATAGTCATTAATAGATTTCAAGTCATTAAAAAAGACTTTACAAGTCATTCTAAGTCGTTCAAAGACCTTGTAAATTACCAAAAGACTATGGAGTCCGCAGCACCTTAATTTTAAAACACTGAATGATTAGTAAGATTTATAAATCGACTATTCTTATATTTTTTACTAAATTTGCAGATGTACAGTATAGCCCTCTTTCGCTAAAGATTGTAAGACTGTCGTTATATGTGACAGCATTTATTATTATTTCAATGTATGCTGGGTGTTTTACAAGCTTCGTGACAGTGTCGATACCGACGATCCCATTTAATAATACGGCTGGTCTCCTCAAAGATGGAACTTATGAATTAATTGCTTTGAAAGGAGTCAACCTTTCAAAGTATTTATTGGTAATTTCAAAATTTTGACAGATTATAAAATATTTAAAAAATGTTGGACAACTAATTTTATAAGTTTTTATTAGGATTCGAAAGATGATGTACACAAAAACTTGAGCTTCTTTGTGAGAAAAAACGGTAATTTACCAAACAATTTTACAGAAGCTTTAAATCAGGTAATTATTTTATGAATATATTTCATGAAAATGATTTTTACTTCTGTATATTTGAAATTGTTTTACTTGTCTCGTATCGTAGATTAAGCTGTGTGACTAATAAACATTTTTAACTTAGTTTTGATGAGAAATAGTTAGGTTTTGGCTTAATGTCATCAATTTAATTTGTATGCCAAAATATGATAAAACTACAAAAAAGAATAACTCTTATTAAATTACTTTAAAAGAAAATAAGAATATTTTGGTTTTTCATATCAATAAAGATAAAGTTATCCATTACACGTTAAACTTGAGTAAATTACAAACTCTTCAAACTTATTGTGCAATGACTTAACAATTTTGGAATAATTTAATTCATCCTGACGGTTATTAACGTATTTTTACATAGGTCCTAATTATTTTACATAATTCCTCAGTTCTATGTCATAATTTGGGATTATTATAAACTTAAACTTCATTTTCAAACAATGGTTTTTTTTGAATTTACGTCATAGTTGCAAGTCACGTACACTAGTGCCTTTAAGCAATAATTTTATTAAATTTTATGTGTGCATAGAGCTTACATTTCCAAACAATTTGAGCGTTTGTGAGATCGAATATCTTTATNTCAAACAATGGTTTTTTTTGAATTTACGTCATAGTTGCAAGTCACGTACACTAGTGCCTTTAAGCAATAATTTTATTAAATTTTATGTGTGCATAGAGCTTACATTTCCAAACAATTTGAGCGTTTGTGAGATCGAATATCTTTATTACAAATAAAGATATCGACCTGCAAAGTTCGTAAATGCTTGTTACGAGTGTGTTACTGGTTTTGCAAAATAAAAAATTTATCTACTTTTTTCAATACCTTCATCACTTGCGGTGCTTATACGCTATTTGTACCAGTTATTCGATGTAAAAAAAGTCTATTTAATGCGGGAGCTTATCTGCTGTAGCTGAGATGAGGACTGGAGCTTCGTGACGAAAGCATTTTTCAGTGCCTTAAATCTGTTCTAGTTTGTAAGGTCGAACTATTGTAAAAAAATATTGAACCGTTCTTGATGAAACTTGGTCCATAAGTGAAATGTACTACAGACAAATTATTTCTAATGTACATTAACAACTAATAACACTTTTNTTTGTGTCATACCACAAAATTAAAAAATCGTAAATAAATATAATATCATATATGTACGTCAGTTTTGACGGCTTAGGAGTAGTTGCATTTGTGAGCGACGGAAGAGGGCAATTTCAGAGCAGTGTTATATTAGTAACCAACTCCAAAACAAAAAAAATAATAGAGTTGGAAAACATGTTCTTACTTACTAGACAACTCATTTTTTATTTTTTTGCACACCTCTGCCTTTCACCATGTTTCTTTAACGTTATCACATAAAAAAAAAATATAGCAATTTATAGCAGAGGTAAGGAAACAGGCAGTCTCTATGAGGTAGCCTTAAATAAGAGCTTGTGGAGTAAAAAAGTTAAGGAGAGCCCCTTATTACTATAAAAATACAATGCAGTGTCCGTATAACGAAGGAAATTAAGAGATTAAGTGGAGAGTGTGAATCTAGTTGAATAATATTTGAACTTTTATGTAAACGAACTGTTTTTGGCTTACTAAAGTAAGAATTTGTATTTATCAACATGTTTCTTCTACGTACCTAGTACATTTAGTGTACATGTATACTGATTGTTATTTCCGTATGAAAAAATGTAGCAGAAACACTTTTGAATCCACAAAACTTGAAAGATATTTCTTTACGGAGTCACACGGGTGAGAAAATTCTACTGTAGGCCAACATAACCTTAGTAGCTTTTTTTAAAACATCATGCCTCTGTTCTCTTCCTCATTGTACTTAATTTTAATGAGAAAGTTAAATCTTGCAAAAGTACTATTTGTTAATGCTAGACGGATCAATTTCGGTTCGCACTTTTATTGAAAATATTCGTACTCTAATAGGTTTTTTAATTCACCAATTAAATAATATTTTCTTATTTTTGTAAGGCATTAATGTTTATTTCACTAAATAATGCTCTCTAACATATTTAACCTATACGTTCTAAACTAACCTTTTTTAAACTTCACATGCTATTTTTTTCCCAAGCCAGAAATTTTGGAACCAGACAGGATACTTTCCTCTGTATGCAAAAACTAGTAATATTACAAAAAACGTCTGAACTTTTAATAATTGACAATTGAGTAACACACCTTTGTTAATGAATGTTTTATTTTTTTAAATAAAAAAAATAATGTTACATTGATCTACACCCACTTATTTTCTTTTTTCAAGTACTTTTACCTGAAAGCCACTAATTCATCGTCTCTATCATTATTTTGTCTGTCACGAGTATTAAAATAAGTAAATCTATCTGATGGACATATAATGAATTTGAATTTTATTATATAACATGTTTGTTTTATTAATCTGTGTTGTAAGAAATATTTTTATTTCTTTAAATTATGAACCATTAAAAATTTCTTTCTGTTCCAGGTTTGCAACGAAAAAGTAGTTTTTCATGCGACTGGCTTTATTAATAAACCAACTACTTACACGTTTCCTTGCAAACTCTTAGCTTTTCCACTTGGTCTATCAAGAAAACTGGTTTTTAGTTTGAAAAAAGGAGATCCACTCTTAAAATTTTTGAACCATCAGTAAGTATTTTTGGATGAATATTTATTAATTAGAAGTCATAACAATGTTTTTTTCAGCATTCAGAAATACAGAGAAAGTGGTCTACTATCTTGGGAAAAAAGTTCACATTTTCCAATAAAAGATACCGAAAAAGATCATTCACCTCCACAATTAAGTACTACCGACGTCATCCCGTTGCTAGTGTTATTGTTTAGTGGATTTGTCATAAGCTTCATAATTTTTTTATTTGAAAAGTATCACAGACACTTAATATTGTATTTATTAAAAAAACCATGTAAGAAAATAAAAAAAATTAGGAAAACTAAGAAAACCAATACTTTATACAACAATGGCAAAAAGTTTTCAGTTTATTCTCAATACAGGGATGCTCAACCACGCCCTCCGTGGCCTTTTACCCCATGAAAAGCATTTTTTGACAAAAACGAGAATATGCCTTAAATGTAACGCGTATATCATCTATCGCAAGAAATGGAGTAAATCTAAATTTTAAGTATAATTGTAATATTTTGTAGTTTATTGAATTCGATAAAAACGTAGCAAATCAAGAACGAATGTATTTAATTTTAAGGACAAAGCTAAGTACCCTGAAATCGTCTTATAGATGTACAATAATTAAATGTATTTAGATTTTGCTTGTAAGTGAATTAGTTGTGATACTTGGTGTGTTTTTTATAGAAGAAATGTAGGCATTACATAAATGTTTTTGTTAATGATAAAGAAACAATAAAAAAAAGTTTAAGTATGANACACCTCTGCCTTTCACCATGTTTCTTTAACGTTATCACATAGAAAAAAATATAGCAATTTATAGCAGAGGTAAGGGAACAGGCAGTCTCTATGAGGTAGCCTTAAATAAGAGCTTGTGGAGTAAAAAAGTTAAGGAGAGCCCCTTATTACTATAAAAATACAATGCAGTGTCCGTATAACGAAGGAAATTAAGAGATTAAGTGGAGAGTGTGAATCTAGTTGAATAATATTTGAACTTTTATGTAAACGAACTGTTTTTGGCTTACTAAAGTAAGAATTTGTATTTATCAACATGTTTCTTCTACGTACCTAGTACATTTAGTGTACATGTATACTGATTGTTATTTCCGTATGAAAAAATGTAGCAGAAACACTTTTGAATCCACAAAACTTGAAAGATATTTCTTTACGGAGTCACACGGGTGAGAAAATTCTACTGTAGGCCAACATAACCTTAGTAGCTTTTTTTAAAACATCATGCCTCTGTTCTCTTCCTCATTGTACTTAATTTCAATGAGAAAGTTAAATCTTGCAAAAGTACTATTTGTTAATGCTAGACGGATCAATTTCGGTTCGCACTTTTATTGAAAATATTCGTACTCTAATAGGTTTTTTAATTCACCAATTAAATAATATTTTCTTATTTTTGTAAGGCATTAATGTTTATTTCACTAAATAATGCTCTCTAACATATTTAACCTATACGTTCTAAACTAACCTTTTTTAAACTTCACATGCTATTTTTTTCCCAAGCCAGAAATTTTGGAACCAGACAGGATACTTTCCTCTGTATGCAAAAACTAGTAATATTACAAAAAACGTCTGAACTTTTAATAATTGACAATTGAGTAACACACCTTTGTTAATGAATGTTTTATTTTTTTAAATAAAAAAAATAATGTTACATTGATCTACACCCACTTATTTTCTTTTTTCAAGTACTTTTACCTGAAAGCCACTAATTCATCGTCTCTATCATTATTTTGTCTGTCACGAGTATTAAAATAAGTAAATCTATCTGATGGACATATAATGAATTTGAATTTTATTATATAACATGTTTGTTTTATTAATCTGTGTTGTAAGAAATATTTTTATTTCTTTAAATTATGAACCATTAAAAATTTCTTTCTGTTCCAGGTTTGCAACGAAAAAGTAGTTTTTCATGCGACTGGCTTTATTAATAAACCAACTACTTACACGTTTCCTTGCAAACTCTTAGCTTTTCCACTTGGTCTATCAAGAAAACTGGTTTTTAGTTTGAAAAAAGGAGATCCACTCTTAAAATTTTTGAACCATCAGTAAGTATTTTTGGATGAATATTTATTAATTAGAAGTCATAACAATGTTTTTTTCAGCATTCAGAAATACAGAGAAAGTGGTCTACTATCTTGGGAAAAAAGTTCACATTTTCCAATAAAAGATACCGAAAAAGATCATTCACCTCCACAATTAAGTACTACCGACGTCATCCCGTTGCTAGTGTTATTGTTTAGTGGATTTGTCATAAGCTTCATAATTTTTTTATTTGAAAAGTATCACAGACACTTAATATTGTATTTATTAAAAAAACCATGTAAGAAAATAAAAAAAATTAGGAAAACTAAGAAAACCAATACTTTATACAACAATGGCAAAAAGTTTTCAGTTTATTCTCAATACAGGGATGCTCAACCACGCCCTCCGTGGCCTTTTACCCCATGAAAAGCATTTTTTGACAAAAACGAGAATATGCCTTAAATGTAACGCGTATATCATCTATCGCAAGAAATGGAGTAAATCTAAATTTTAAGTATAATTGTAATATTTTGTAGTTTATTGAATTCGATAAAAACGTAGCAAATCAAGAACGAATGTATTTAATTTTAAGGACAAAGCTAAGTACCCTGAAATCGTCTTATAGATGTACAATAATTAAATGTATTTAGATTTTGCTTGTAAGTGAATTAGTTGTGATACTTGGTGTGTTTTTTATAGAAGAAATGTAGGCATTACATAAATGTTTTTGTTAATGATAAAGAAACAATAAAAAAAAGTTTAAGTATGAAACAGACTCTTATTTATGAAAAATAAGTCATTATTTTTTATATTGTAGTTCCTCGTTTTAATCACCGAAATACAAAAATTACAACAGTAATCATATTAAAGGAAAATAATTCAATCAGTACTTCTATACTATTCGACAAATCCATTTTCATCTTTTTCTCTTATATGTTTATAGACGGCTAACAAACGATTCCTACTGTCGTTTGTCGATTTTTCGAAAGATAATAGACATAATAGGTTAGTTTTTGCTTAAAATCTACTTGCAATATATCTCGTGACATAATTCAAATATTTTGATTAATAGGCATAGTACTGCGAAAACTCCAACGAATTTTGTTTATAGTTGTTGATAAAAAATTTAATACATAATGTTTCGTTTCGAGCCTCTAGGTCACGATGGACCGTTATCAAGGTCGCGGGGGAAAAACGTACCCGTTATCGTTGACAAACGCCTGTAGAGAGTAGGGAAAAATAAAACGCTCAACACGAACTCTTCGATGATNACACCCACTTATTTTCTTTTTTCAAGTACTTTTACCTGAAAGCCACTAATTCATCGTCTCTATCATTATTTTGTCTGTCACGAGTATTAAAATAAGTAAATCTATCTGATGGACATATAATGAATTTGAATTTTATTATATAACATGTTTGTTTTATTAATCTGTGTTGTAAGAAATATTTTTATTTCTTTAAATTATGAACCATTAAAAATTTCTTTCTGTTCCAGGTTTGCAACGAAAAAGTAGTTTTTCATGCGACTGGCTTTATTAATAAACCAACTACTTACACGTTTCCTTGCAAACTCTTAGCTTTTCCACTTGGTCTATCAAGAAAACTGGTTTTTAGTTTGAAAAAAGGAGATCCACTCTTAAAATTTTTGAACCATCAGTAAGTATTTTTGGATGAATATTTATTAATTAGAAGTCATAACAATGTTTTTTTCAGCATTCAGAAATACAGAGAAAGTGGTCTACTATCTTGGGAAAAAAGTTCACATTTTCCAATAAAAGATACCGAAAAAGATCATTCACCTCCACAATTAAGTACTACCGACGTCATCCCGTTGCTAGTGTTATTGTTTAGTGGATTTGTCATAAGCTTCATAATTTTTTTATTTGAAAAGTATCACAGACACTTAATATTGTATTTATTAAAAAAACCATGTAAGAAAATAAAAAAAATTAGGAAAACTAAGAAAACCAATACTTTATACAACAATGGCAAAAAGTTTTCAGTTTATTCTCAATACAGGGATGCTCAACCACGCCCTCCGTGGCCTTTTACCCCATGAAAAGCATTTTTTGACAAAAACGAGAATATGCCTTAAATGTAACGCGTATATCATCTATCGCAAGAAATGGAGTAAATCTAAATTTTAAGTATAATTGTAATATTTTGTAGTTTATTGAATTCGATAAAAACGTAGCAAATCAAGAACGAATGTATTTAATTTTAAGGACAAAGCTAAGTACCCTGAAATCGTCTTATAGATGTACAATAATTAAATGTATTTAGATTTTGCTTGTAAGTGAATTAGTTGTGATACTTGGTGTGTTTTTTATAGAAGAAATGTAGGCATTACATAAATGTTTTTGTTAATGATAAAGAAACAATAAAAAAAAGTTTAAGTATGAAACAGACTCTTATTTATGAAAAATAAGTCATTATTTTTTATATTGTAGTTCCTCGTTTTAATCACCGAAATACAAAAATTACAACAGTAATCATATTAAAGGAAAATAATTCAATCAGTACTTCTATACTATTCGACAAATCCATTTTCATCTTTTTCTCTTATATGTTTATAGACGGCTAACAAACGATTCCTACTGTCGTTTGTCGATTTTTCGAAAGATAATAGACATAATAGGTTAGTTTTTGCTTAAAATCTACTTGCAATATATCTCGTGACATAATTCAAATATTTTGATTAATAGGCATAGTACTGCGAAAACTCCAACGAATTTTGTTTATAGTTGTTGATAAAAAATTCAATACATAATGTTTCGTTTCGAGCCTCTAGGTCACGATGGACCGTTATCAAGGTCGCGGGGGGGGAAACGTACCCGTTATCGTTGACAAACGCCTGTAGAGAGTAGGGAAAGATAAAACGCTCAACACGAACTCTTCGATGATAGGAAACAACTTGTATTTTTTCTTTACAGCAAATATGAAGATGAAGGCGAATCAGAAAAGAAGACGGGAAAAATGACGCTAATAATTAAATCAATCGTAAATATGGACTGTGCTTAGACGACGAAGATAGAGAAAGGCTCTCCTTGGCCAGCGTGCGTCGCTTGGTTAGTGCGATAAAGACTAAAAACATGCCGATCGAAGCAGACGAGTACTTAAGTCACGCTCGTTCTTACGCTCTTTTTGCAACTGACTCCCTCGCGGTTTGTCTAGAGAGACTGGACAACGTGGTGACAATTAAGGGAGGGGGGCCCTTTTGGGAGAGACCCCCCGCGTTGCGATGCCACGAGGCCTTCGTCTCTCTCTTTCACGCTCTCAATAAGCGTATACACACATACGCGAACATACCGCCCACCTTGAGGCAACAGCGTCAAAATGAATTGAAAAAAAGCGAGATAGAACAAAAGCCTGTAAGCGGATAGAGCTAAACCTACTGCTACGGTGATAGCCAGCGCAGCTATACAATAGTGTTAGTAGCTTACCCTGGCCACGAGCTGACATGAACATGAAGGAATTACAAATTTTGCAATTGAAAAAAAAACAAACAAACATAAACTCAAATTAATTAATGGGTTAGTAAGTGAATAAACTATAGATTAGCACTGAGTTTATTTTGATTGCTCGGAATAGCACTTCTCGAGTTCGGGTTGAGTTAACAGTTTAACAAGCTTCACAATTGGTCGCGGAAGCGTCGAGGCAGCCGTCTTCACCGTGGCTACGCGCACAAGGTTATCCGCCCCGGCCTGCGTGGCAATTACCACACCCAAGGGCCAGGTGGCTGGGGGCGCGAGTTCATCACGCACGAGAACGACGTCTCCTTCTTGTAAATTCGTTCGAGGAGTCTGCCACTTGCATCGCTTGAGATGCTGAAGCAGGACCTCCTTTCTCCAGCTTGACCAAAATGAGTTACGAAGGTTGACAAGTAGCTTCCAGCGGTTGGAAGGTGACATTGGCCTCTGCGCTTCGTCATATGGCTCAGGGTGAGAGAGCAGCGCAGAGCCGACCAGGAAATGTGCCGGAGTGAGGGCGAGCTCGCCCGTAACTTCATTGCTCAAGGCGCACAGGGGCCTTGAGTTAAGGCAGGCCTTAATTTTGGCGCACAACGTCGACAGTTCCTCGAAGGTGAGCCTGGTCTCGCAAATCACGCGCTTGAGGTGATGCTTAGCACTTCGGACGGCGGCTTCCCAAAGCCCACCAAAATGAGGAGCTCGTGGGGGGATCAAGGACCAGTCCGTCCCTTGAGCTGCCAGCTTCTTGGAGATGTTTGAAGCAAATAAAAAGCTGGCCAGCATGCGCTGAAGCTCGGAAGCTGCGCCATTGAAGTTCGTGGCGTTGTCCGAGTACAGCACAGCGCAAACTCCACGGCGTGCAGTGAAACGAAAGTAGGCTGCAAGAAAAGCATGGGTTGAAAGGTCAGAGGCTACCTCGAGGTGAACTGCCCGCGTGACAGTGCAAATAAAGACGGCGATGTAGCCTTTCGTTGTTTTGGCGCCTCGTCCTCTTGAAAACAGGACGGGAATCGGTCCAGCGAAGTCCACACCCGTGTGCGAGAACAGACGAGACGGGGAGACTCGTGCAGTCGGCAGTTGGCCCATGAGTTGGCTAGGGCTCCGTGCAGCATGGCGCGTGCACTTAGCACAGCAGTGGAGTACTCCGACTGCTAGGCGCTGGCCCCGTAAAATCCAAACAGAACGACGCAAGTGCGGCAGCATCAGTTGGACCCCGCCATGAAGGGTCCGCTGGTGAGGGTCTTCGACCTGCGGCTGGTCGTTGGGAGTGGCGTCTGTAGCTTTAGTAGGCTACTTCTCTTGCTCCTGCGTGAGCCACACGGGTCCGTGCCACCAAAGAGAAAATTGAGCAAGCGCCGAAGGCGCGAGGCCTCGGATGGCGCAATCTGCGGAGTTGTCGAAGGATTTGACGCGCCTCCACGTAGCTGCTGGCAACTCGGAGAGAATTTCGCTCGTTCTATTGGCGACGAAGGTTGGCCAGTGGGCCGGATGAGTCTTCAGCCAGTCCAGCACCACGCGTGAGTCTGACCAGAGGTGGATACGACTCGGCTTGATTGGTGAAGCGTCCGACACGTGCTTGGCCAACCGTACGGCCAGCACTGCGCCGCACAGTTCGAGTCGAGGCAGCGACTGAACTTTGGTGGGCGCCAACTTTGTTTTTGCAAAGAGGAGCTGAGCAGAGCAATTCGGGTACACCGCATAAATCGCTGCTGCATAAGCTCGCTTTGAGGTGTCAGCGAATCCATGCAGGTGCCATTCCTCGGCCTCGAGGCCACCCAGCCACCGCGGGAGGCTGATGAGCGAGATCTGTTGCATCTCACTCCGAAAGCGCGTCCAGCGTGACTGGAGGTCGTCGGGCAGCAGCTCATCCCACCCGAGGCTGAGGAGCCAAATATCCTGTAAAACAATCTTTGCACTTACGATTATCGGAGCTATCCAGCCAAGAGGGTCGAAGAGTCGCACAATCTCTGACAGCACGATGCGCTTGGTGATTTCATGACCGACGAGCATCCCCTTTGGTTTGAAGGTGAAGGAGTCCGAGCTGGGCAGCCACTGCAGGCCCAGTGTTGACACGGCGTCGTCCTGCTTGCGGTTAATGGCCTTAGCCGCCATTACTTCAAGCCCCTCAAGGATGAAAGAGTTGTTGCTTGCCCATTTGCCTAGCGCCATGCTGGCGGATGACAGCAGCTGAATCGTTTCGTCGCGCCGCTGGCGCACCTGGTCCAGCGTGTCCGCTCCAGCAAATAGGTCGTCGACGTAGGCCCCTGAGCTCCGAAATTTGCGTCAAGAGGCGCGCTTTCGCGTCGCTATACGCCAGCTCAACTAGAGAGTATACATCGTCCTTGAAGTAGCTATCGCCGGCTAGCTGCTCTTCGTACTCGAGCAAGTCCTCGTGTCGAGAAATGAAAGTTGACCAATAGTTCTCGAGAATACCTAGTCACGTCTCGAAATGTGACAGAGTTTGTTTTTCTACGGCGACCTTGACGGTCGAGTTGTCGTAGAAATTTGTTATATTTGTCGTCAATTTTGTTTGGGATCGGTGAAGCTTATCCATGCTGCTTAGAGCCGTAAGCGTTTAACGCGATCAAAACAACGACTCGAGAAGTATGCTTGTGAGTCGCGGCTCACTGCGAGGCCAAGCGACTACAGCGAATAACAGAGATAAGCGAGCGCGCTAGTAAACAAACGCTCTCCTAGTAAGCGACTAGATGTATCGGCGTACTCGCTCGATATAGCACGATCGGAATGTGGCCTTGAAGTCTTCAAAAACGAAATTTGCCGAACAAGTTGAGATAATTGTCTACTCACAGACCTTTTTCCGTTTTGCTCTACTTATCGTAGCCGAAGAATGGCTCTCGGAGAAAGCTGTAGTGAAGCCAATGAGACGAGTAGACAACAGAAGCTGCTCGTTGCGATGCCACCAGGAAGCCCTGCTGTCCCGGCTAGCTGCACAGCTCCGTTATCGAAGATTTGAGTGGGGGAAAATAAAACGCTCAACACGAACTCTTCGATGATAGGAAACAACTTGTATTTTTTCTTTACAGCAAATATGAAGATGAAGGCGAATCAGAAAAGAAGACCGGAAAAATGACGCTAATAATTAAATTAATTGTAAATATGGACTGTGCTTAGACGACCGAGATAGAGAAAGGCTCTCCTTGGCCAGCGTGCGTTGCTTGGTCAGTGCGATAAAGACCAAAAACATGCCGATCGAAGCAGACGAGTACTTAAGTCACGCTCGTTCTAACGCTCTTTTTGCAACTGACTCGCTCGCGGTTTGTCTAGAGAGACTGGACAACGTGGCGACAATTAAGGTAGGGGGGCCCTTTTGGGAGAGACCCCCCGCGTTGCGATGCCACGAGGCCTTCGTCTCTCTCTTTCACGCTCTCAATAAGCGTATACACACATACGCGAACATACCGCCCACCTTGAGGCAACAGCGTCAAAATGAATTGAAAAAAAGCGAGATAGAACAAAAGCCTGTAAGCGGATAGAGCTAAACCTACTGCTACGGTGATAGCCAGCGCAGCTATACAATAGTGTTAGTAGCTTACCCTGGCCACGAGCTGACATGAACATGAAGGAATTACAAATTTTGCAATTGAAAAAAAAACAAACAAACATAAACTCAAATTAATTAATGGGTTAGTAAGTGAATAAACTATAGATTAGCACTGAGTTTATTTTGATTGCTCGGAATAGCACTTCTCGAGTTCGGGTTGAGTTAACAGTTTAACAAGCTTCACAATTGGTCGCGGAAGCGTCGAGGCAGCCGTCTTCACCGTGGCTACGCGCACAAGGTTATCCGCCCCGGCCTGCGTGGCAATTACCACACCCAAGGGCCAGGTGGCTGGGGGCGCGAGTTCATCACGCACGAGAACGACGTCTCCTTCTTGTAAATTCGTTCGAGGAGTCTGCCACTTGCATCGCTTGAGATGCTGAAGCAGGACCTCCTTTCTCCAGCTTGACCAAAATGAGTTACGAAGGTTGACAAGTAGCTTCCAGCGGTTGGAAGGTGACATTGGCCTCTGCGCTTCGTCATATGGCTCAGGGTGAGAGAGCAGCGCAGAGCCGACCAGGAAATGTGCCGGAGTGAGGGCGAGCTCGCCCGTAACTTCATTGCTCAAGGCGCACAGGGGCCTTGAGTTAAGGCAGGCCTTAATTTTGGCGCACAACGTCGACAGTTCCTCGAAGGTGAGCCTGGTCTCGCAAATCACGCGCTTGAGGTGATGCTTAGCACTTCGGACGGCGGCTTCCCAAAGCCCACCAAAATGAGGAGCTCGTGGGGGGATCAAGGACCAGTCCGTCCCTTGAGCTGCCAGCTTCTTGGAGATGTTTGAAGCAAATAAAAAGCTGGCCAGCATGCGCTGAAGCTCGGAAGCTGCGCCATTGAAGTTCGTGGCGTTGTCCGAGTACAGCACAGCGCAAACTCCACGGCGTGCAGTGAAACGAAAGTAGGCTGCAAGAAAAGCATGGGTTGAAAGGTCAGAGGCTACCTCGAGGTGAACTGCCCGCGTGACAGTGCAAATAAAGACGGCGATGTAGCCTTTCGTTGTTTTGGCGCCTCGTCCTCTTGAAAACAGGACGGGAATCGGTCCAGCGAAGTCCACACCCGTGTGCGAGAACAGACGAGACGGGGAGACTCGTGCAGTCGGCAGTTGGCCCATGAGTTGGCTAGGGCTCCGTGCAGCATGGCGCGTGCACTTAGCACAGCAGTGGAGTACTCCGACTGCTAGGCGCTGGCCCCGTAAAATCCAAACAGAACGACGCAAGTGCGGCAGCATCAGTTGGACCCCGCCATGAAGGGTCCGCTGGTGAGGGTCTTCGACCTGCGGCTGGTCGTTGGGAGTGGCGTCTGTAGCTTTAGTAGGCTACTTCTCTTGCTCCTGCGTGAGCCACACGGGTCCGTGCCACCAAAGAGAAAATTGAGCAAGCGCCGAAGGCGCGAGGCCTCGGATGGCGCAATCTGCGGAGTTGTCGAAGGATTTGACGCGCCTCCACGTAGCTGCTGGCAACTCGGAGAGAATTTCGCTCGTTCTATTGGCGACGAAGGTTGGCCAGTGGGCCGGATGAGTCTTCAGCCAGTCCAGCACCACGCGTGAGTCTGACCAGAGGTGGATACGACTCGGCTTGATTGGTGAAGCGTCCGACACGTGCTTGGCCAACCGTACGGCCAGCACTGCGCCGCACAGTTCGAGTCGAGGCAGCGACTGAACTTTGGTGGGCGCCAACTTTGTTTTTGCAAAGAGGAGCTGAGCAGAGCAATTCGGGTACACCGCATAAATCGCTGCTGCATAAGCTCGCTTTGAGGTGTCAGCGAATCCATGCAGGTGCCATTCCTCGGCCTCGAGGCCACCCAGCCACCGCGGGAGGCTGATGAGCGAGATCTGTTGCATCTCACTCCGAAAGCGCGTCCAGCGTGACTGGAGGTCGTCGGGCAGCAGCTCATCCCACCCGAGGCTGAGGAGCCAAATATCCTGTAAAACAATCTTTGCACTTACGATTATCGGAGCTATCCAGCCAAGAGGGTCGAAGAGTCGCACAATCTCTGACAGCACGATGCGCTTGGTGATTTCATGACCGACGAGCATCCCCTTTGGTTTGAAGGTGAAGGAGTCCGAGCTGGGCAGTCACTGCAGGCCCAGTGTTGACACGGCGTCGTCCTGCTTGAGGTTAATGGCCTTAGCCGCCATTACTTCAAGCCCCTCAAGGATGAAAGAGTTGTTGCTTGCCCATTAGCCTAGCGCCATGCTGGCGGATGACAGCAGCTGAATCGTCTCGTCGCGCCGCTGGCGCACCTGGTCCAGCGTGTCCGCTCCAGCAAATAGGTCGTCGACGTAGCCCCCTGAGCTCCGAAATTCGCGTCAAGAGGCGCGCTTTCGCGTCGCTATACGCCAGCTCAACTAGAGAGTATACATTGTCCTTGAAGTAGCTGTCGCCGGCTAGCTGCTCTTCGTACTCAAGCAAGTCCTCGTGTCGAGAAATAAAAGTTGACCAATAGTTCTCGAGAATACCTAGTCACGTCTCGAAATGTGACAGAGTTTGTTTTTCTACGGTGACCTTGACGGTTGAGTTGTCGTAGAAATTTGTTATATTCGTCGTCAATTTTGTTTGGGATCGGTGAAGCTTATCCATGCTGCTTAGAGACGTAAGCGTTCAACGCGATCAAAACAACGACTCGAGAAGTATGCTTGTGAATCGCGGCTCACTGCAAGGCCAAGCGACTACAGCGAATAACAGAGATAAGCGAGCGCGCTAGTAAACAAACGCTCTCCTAGTAAGCGACTAGATGTATCGGCGTACTCGCTCGATATAGCACGATCGGAATGTGGCCTTGAAGCCTTCAAAAACGAAATTTGCCGAACAAGTTGAGATAATTGTCTACTCACAGACCTTTTTCCGTTTTGCTCTACTTATCGTAGCCGAAGAATGGCTCTCGGAGAAACTGGTAGTGAAGCTGATGAGACGAGTAGACAACAGAAGCTGCTCGTTGCGATGCCACCAGGAAGCCCTGCTGTCCCTGCTAGCTGCACAGCTCCGTTATCGAAGATTTTATCGTGTTTGTCGAGTTCCGTTGCTCTCGTACAGGCAACCACGCTCTGCTACCAATGTTTTGTTTCGAGCCTCTAGGTCACGATGGACTGTTATCAAGGTCGCGGGGGGGAAACGTACCCGTTATCGTTGACAAACGCCTGTAGAGAGTAGGGGAAAATAAAACGCTTAACACGAAGTCTTTGATGATAGGAAACAACTTGTATTTTTTCTTTACAGCAAATATGAAGATGAAGGCGAATCAGAAAAGAAGACCGGAAAAATGACGCTTATAATTAAATTAATTGTAAATATGGGGGCCCTTTTGGGAGAGACCCCCCCGCGTTGCGATGCCACGAGGCCTTCGTCTCTTTCTTTCACGCTCTCAATAAGCGTATACACACATAATGAAATTAAAGTTCAATAATTATGAGTACTTAACTAATTTGTTCTTATGTTTTTTTAATATTTGTTTTTGAGTTTTTGTTTTAGTAAACTAAATAAAAGCAGTACGAATTTTTATAGAGGTTCGTTCCTCTACGAGTCCCACTACCCCCTTGTTACCTGAGAAATTTTGTGTCTTTATACTAAGGTCATGTTTAAAAAACTACGTTCTTACTGTGGGTCCCATGACCTATTAATATTCACTGATTTGTTTCCTGTGATTTTTTTTATTTTTTAAAATTTCCTTTATTTTTTAATTTCTTTGATTGCATTTAGTAGTTTACTATTTATTTAATCTTCTTTTTTTTATTTTTTCATTTATTTTATTGTATTTTTTTCTGTATTTGCACATTTTTTGATTTTNGATCAAAATTGTTGAAATTGCTATTTATTCTGACCAGATTACATAGAAAAATAGGTTTACGAATAAACGCACCATCTCTGTTTGTTACTAAACAAATGCTAAATATTTTTCAGATTTTCTTTTTTAATTTTGAGTGTATCTTTTTTGTAGGTACCATATTGAAAATGTCTATCGATAATTTGCTTTTTATTTGTTAATGTACCAAAGGATACTATGATTGGTTTGTTTACCGCAAAGTAATACCTTGTGTAAAAAATTCGAAAATTTCTATTCGAAATTCGAGTTTTAAAATTTTATTAACTTATTTATTTTTAATAAAAACTCTTTGAAATTTAAAATTTAAACCTTAACTTCGATGTTTTGGATTTGACCGAATCGCAACCAATTTTACTTGAAAGAGTCTATTTTAATACGATTGAAAAATGTTAATGACGTATTTATAGCAAGTATTTTATCACTATTAGTAGCATATTTTCTTACGATTGCCTTAATTCTTTTCGTTGTTTCGACTCAAATAAAAAATTCTTTTACTTTTACAGAATATTTTTTGTTGATTTACATAAATTAATACATTTTTATATACATTAATAACAATTGAAAAACATTATACTTTGACAGTTCACGTGCTGTACCCATTTCGGAACGATACAGTGTATGCAATTAGTCGTCGACGTATGCGAATAATAAAATTTACTTTGCCACCTTTAAAAATTTATGGATCCTACTGTGCACTCTGTACTTATAGAAAACCCTAGTTTGAGGCACTTTTTTTAACAGTGTAACTTTCTTAAAAGCCTTACTTTCTTAATTTCTTAATTCTAACGACAGCAGAAAAAAATGAATAATGTAAATAAATTTTATGGCATACTGTCGAAAAGTTTATTCTTAATTCAAAGTGTGTACAACGTTTGAGTTGTATGTTGGCAACCCTTTTTAGGCAAAAAGTAAGCAAAAAGTATGCCATAAACTTCATTTACATTATTTAGCGTTACTTTCTGTTGACACTCTGCAGCCACTCAATCCTAGACGACTCATGAGTGCTTACAATTTTTGCTTTGACGAAATTATAAGGCACACAATAAGGTCATCTAAAAAAAGCGATTTCTTTAAGTCAACATGAGGATTAGGATGTAATAGGGAAATCTCAGAGAACAGAGCACAAAATAATTTAAATCGTTAAAAAACAGTTAATCGAATGAATAATTTGTCAATTACTACAACATATTATCAAACCAAATCAATTAATATCAGTAGAAGAAACCGGATCCTCTTGGCATAGTGGGCAAGGTACTAGGCTGCCTACACCATGAAGAGGTTAAGAGTGTTTGAGAGAAAATGCCTAAGGGCCTGTCTAAGCGTATATCGTTACCCTGAATAGTAATACCAAAGATTCTTTTAAAACAAAATATTTTAAAACAAAACAAAATCGCCCAGAATCAATATATTTATGTTAAAAATAATCAGAAACTATTGTGCTGATTGTAAAAATAATAGAAATTATGTGTTAATTGAAGACGATTTAATTAATATAGATATACGATATTTGGAAAAGTGTAAAAGAAGTGGAATGAAGCTACCTGAATTATTTGCCTTATTAGATAGGCCAAATTTAATCTAAAATGTCAATAACGTACCAATATTGAATTATTGGTCTAGAGATAAGAGAAACCAGAAAAATCCAACATGATAACAGAAGCGCACCAGTAATTAAATATAGCACCGCATTATCAAAATACGACCTAAACGAAAAACTAAGAGACAATTCAAAATACTGGTAGCTTTATCAATTAATGTAAATAACTAATTCTAGCGTACTTAGTTTAGTAAAAAAAAAAAAAAAAAAAAAAAAAGTAATTAGGATATATAAAAGGGTGGCTTATAAATGTATGTATATATCGGTAGATGTGTATACAGTTGATAAAAAAATAAAAAAAGAAAAAAAATTTGGCGTAAATGGATGGGAGGCGAATGATTGTATTTGTATATGAGTAGGTGTGTATATAGTTAGAAAAAAATTTTCTTTTTCAAGTCGTAATGGTCCACTGTAAAATGGTAACATAGGTTTAAAATTGTGGCCTAGTGAATTTCCGTTTTTTTTGTTTTTTCTTTAATTTTGTTCTTTACTATCTCTTAGTATAATATGAGTAGAGGCGTTGGACCAAACATACAATGTTGAAGTTTTTATTACAAAGATAACATTTTTACTTTTATACTTCACTAAATGTAAGGTAAAATACCATTTCAAACAGATTATAAGTAAATTAACATCAATCACAGTAATTGTAATAATTTAAGTTCCTCAGCAAGGCCATCTATGATCTAAGCTTGTATTGTGAAGTCCATATTTGGTCTTTAATGATAGAACTAAAAACAAAATATGTACACTAATATTTTTTAAATTAAGGATCTCTACGAAAAAAGTAAGATACTTAGCTCGTATGCTGAATTTCAACGGTTTAATTATCTTAAAAAATGTTCTTTTTTTTTTTTTTTTTTTTTTTTTTTTTTTTTTTTTTTTTTTTTTTTTTTTTTTTTT
>NW_019380164.1:0-10672 GCF_000648655.2 Copidosoma floridanum | reverse complement strand
ATGTGCGTAATTTAATTTTAATGTGGTGCAGAAGATACATGTTGCCAACTGCGTTTCACCAAATTATTTCGCGACAAAAGTTACCTCTAATTTTCGTTGCTTGCTACTTTAAAATTTAAATTACTAATAGAAGTAAACGTACAAAGTGTCTATTCAATTGACTAAAACATTTTTGTAACTTACAACTATGTGGTGATGGTTTTTAATCAAAGACAAATAATTTATTTTCCGAGTAATCTAAAAAACAGAGCAGTGAGTCGACAGCCGTTGCCATAAGACACCGTGCGTTAGACAAAGAGATGCATACGAATTTGTCGAACTTTGAAATTGTTTTACGCAAGAACTAAACGTACAAGTATGCCTAAATTCTCAGAAAATGTGTATTAATACATCATCTAGCAATAAACAAAGCTTCAAGCAAAAATATAATAGTTTATTTTTCGGGAAAAGCGCCTTAACCTCTGTATATTCTGAGGAATTATTCGTTATTGCATTCAACAGACTATTTTTAAATGTAATCTTTTACAACCCAATTATACTTTCAGAGAATGATAAATTAGTAACTTTTGTGGTTCTTATTAATAGATGACTAATTCCAACTTTGGAGTGGTAATATTTTTAGTTACTTCTTTTGCTTTGCTCTACATAGGAAGTAGTTTTTTGCTAAGTTTTTTTCGTAAAATTTTTTTAATTTCTAGATTTTTCTTGAAGATATAGATTTGTCCTTAATAAATAGGCATAAGAATATTCAGAAAAAAACGATAAGCCGATTGACTATATCAAATGGGGATACAGATATTATGTGATTTTGACTGTTAAAGTTGAAAATGATAGAATAGTAAAAGAGCTAAAACTATACGTGAAGCTCACACGATACGTAAAAACTGTTGTGTATTCGCATGATATAAATATTTCAAACTAAATGAGATGCAAAAATTCAAAAGTAAAAAATGTTGATAAGTTTTAGTAGATACATAGCATTTTTAATAATTAAATAATTCCAATACATTTAAAAACTGGGAGCATTACATTGTGTTTTGCAAGTCACGGTGAAAGTTTTATTTCAACTCCAGACTCTCGACAGTTGAATAATAATGATCTCAAAATTCTACAATTTTAGTTTTGAGATTAAAAAAAATAATTATGAAATCATGCTGAAGTTGCTTATTTTCAAGTAGTTATTAACAAAGAATTATCATTTGGGGTGATGGTTTTTAATCAAAGACAAATAATTTATTTTCCAAGTAATCTACAAAACAGAGCAGTAAGTCAACAGCCGTTGCCATAAGACACCGTGTTAGACAANCACTTGAAATTACAAGTCTTTTGGGAGCTTGTACAAAAAATATAGTCAAACGTAAGAATTTATGTATGAGAACTTTAATCAACCATACATCAAAAGAAAGTTTTCCCAGGGATCATTATAATTTATGTTATACTTCAGAACTCGTTTATTAAGTAATACAAGTTGCCCCTAGGTGACGAGCGTTAAGAATGTCCGATTACGGAACGATGAGACGATAAACTATGTAAAACATCGATAAAAATGACACGGGAACTTTTACGCTAAATATGATAAAATAGTAAAGGAGTTGAAATTTTATCTTGACGTTCATGGTACATAAATATGTTAGATTCTCGCAAGACATTATTATTTTGAACAGAAAAGATTAAACATTAAAAAAGATTAGTAAGACAATTGTTTTTTACAGTTTGATCACACAGTTTCGGGCATTTTAAGTTCAATATTATAAAAACTGGAAGTAGTCTGTAAGCAGTGGTGAAATTGTTATTTAAACTCTAGACTTGCTCCACCTGAATAATCATGATTTCGTCGTATTAGTTTTGAGTTTTAGGGAGTTAATAATTTTTTGTTTTACAAAATATGCTCCGATGACAAGGAAAAAAACGTCATTTTTCATTAAGATTTGAGACTCTATGATTTTCTTTACCTATATAATGGTATTCAAATTCTGACCTCAGTCATAAGAAACCATTCCTTCTATAATTTTACAATTAAAAAAAAATTGGCACTTCCTAATTGTAGATTAGTGAGCTGAATAGAAACCATGTTTGAAATTGTGTATTGAACGGATGTTTATACTTTTATGTCAATGGACGTTGCAACCATCTGCCTTTATAATTCATTAGTATTCCACATTGAACATTAATTTAAATTCAGACCAGCTTTCTTTGCATCATTCACAGAAAGAGTCATGAAAGATTCATCAAGTGGTCCAAAAATGATCCATAACAAATGCAGAAGAATAATGGATTACATTGTTTGATTTTTGAATAAATAAAGTGCCAAACAGTATTTTTCATATGGTTTTTATATTTGATATTCAATTAATATTTATCGATGTATACTTGCTGGGGCTAAAAATTTGTACTTTCAATCTACCAATTTAGATCAAATAGTTCTATTTTTGTAACCGTTACGACTGTAAAACTCTTCGAAATTGAAACATGATATTTAAAGTTTCCAACGTCTACCAGTTTTTTAGTACTGTTTGACAAATTATACATGTTTTCTAATGTAAATAGAAAGAAAACACGTTGTATTGAAGGTAACTGAATTTACTTACCAAGCCATTCTCACAATCAATAACGCCAGTGAATCAGATAGAACGAAGTTTTATTGCAAAGGAACGGAAAGATACTACGGATATGTTGGATATCCTTCGCGCAAAATACTTACAGAGTCATACTTTCTTAACATCAATGGTAAGAATGAAAAACAGTTATGATGTACATTATCATTTATAAATCTGAACTATTTTTACTTCGTTGATNTTCTTCCGTTCAAAAAAAATTATTCAATCATGCTAAAGTTGCTTATACTTAAGTAGTTATTAACAAAGAATCATCATTTAGTTTATAGCTTATCTTAATTAGATTGGGTAACCAACGGTGCGTACAAATAGTTGTTTTTTTTAAATTCCTTCTCAATAAATTCAAGCTTATCAATAATAAGTGTTTTTCAAAAATTGTTTAAAAAGTTTCAAAGATCATGAATTTTGTAAATTAGTTTCAATAATATGTATCTTGAATGTAATTTTTTTAAATTACACGTTTTTACATTCAATAAATAGTAACAATTTTAATATTGTATCATTAGTGTCTTACAATAGTCAGTAGTTATATTAATATTGTCTTAGTTTGCCTTAAATTTTAAGACAATATGCGTTACAATATGCAGATCTTATTTTTGAGACATTACTAAAATTGAACTTTAAAGAATATTGAAACAATAATTTTTTGTATTCCTTACGTTTTGAATTATGCAGTACAATTTTTAAAATTAATCTTCAAACTTTATTTTTTTGGTTTTCTAAATCTTAACTCACACTCGTCAAAACGAGCTATGTGTTTTAGTTCATGTTTTTTCTTATCATTGAATTATTTTAATGTTTTGTATTTACATTTTTTTTTAACTGGACATGTTTTTTTCAAGTTATTTATCTCTTGGGGCTGAAAACTGTTAATACTTATTACCATTATTTTCTATCATCGAAATTATGTAAGTATGACTTAAATTTTTTTTTTAGAACTGTGAGATGAAACAAAAATAAAATAAAAACAAGTAACTTGGCTGATGCACTCCTAAATTGAATATTTTAATCAAAATACTTTTTCTATCTAAAATTAGAAATGTGCATCATTCATAAGCATTATTTTTTAAATAATCGAAGAAAGCATGTACACATATAATTTGTACGCAAATGAAACATTTGTTATAAGATTTGAAAAAAATTGTTGACAGCGTATTTCTTACTTTATATTTTATCACTAATTCACTAATATATTAAAATTATTATAATACTAGATAATAAGATGATGTTAAAATAGTACCTACTTAGTTTACTCGCACCTTTAATGTTATAGATTTCATTAAACTTGGCACTTTGAACTTACTAGGAGGTTGAGAATTTATTCCCATATTTTGAATAGCCGATGAATAAGAAGTTACTTTTACTGTTCTATTAAAAAATAAAACTCTCTGGTAAGGCAGTACCGCTAAAAGCTTAGTTTACATTAGAATAATTAGATTTACTATTTTAGGAGGCTCAGTGCTACAAACATACCTATTAGCCTCCTTCTCATTTAATCTCTAAGACCGTTTGTCTATTATAATTTCCATGTTTTACTGAATAGTATATAAGTTTTCTTATACAGGCAAATGGAGTCAAGATTCCTTACTTTTTAATCATGGATATAAATTCAAAATTTTTAGGCTGCCATGGACTTAAGCCTCAACTGTATCCAAACGTGACTGAGTTAGAAATAAATGAAGGAGAACCCCTAAACATTACGTGCACAAGCAACAGCTATATTAATTTTTATTTCCCTACAAGTGATAAAAGGGGTAGGGTAAGTTAAATGACTCTACCATTTCATGTTTGATGGGTTGTAGAAAAAAAATACTTCAAAGAAATAATAACCACTAATTTTTGCATTTAAAAAAAAAGACCACCTCTCAGCCTCTTATAACACCAGAAGTCAGGAGTACCCACAAGATACTAACTAATTGAACAAATACTGTTATATAATAATTTTGCAGTGATCAATTACCTGTAAATTTTTATAAAATGGTAATGTTCATGGAGAAGAACACAATTTTGAACAAGATTATAATTTATGTTATACTTCAGAACTCGTTTATTAAGTTATACAATTTGCCCCTAGGTGACGAGCGTAACAATCTTCAAAATGATAAGCCGATGCNGTTTGAATGTGCGTATGTGTAAATACATTATGTCTGGACGTTACAGAAGTTTCAGGTTATTATATTGAATACTGTGGAAAAAAATAGTACAGCTATTTTTTTTTTCTAACCACATGTCTTCAGAATTCTAACTGACATTATAAAAAAATACTTGGTTTCAAAACGTGTAGCTGGATTTTCTAATAAAAATTTTTCTTTGTATCTTTAAGGACGAGCGATTTGTACAAAATTGAATTTTGGTGTAGCAGAAAAAAGAACTTTCATTATTTCAATTAACTATGATTTTTCTTTGAAAGTACAAAATAGAAAAGTTAATATTAAGATGTAATAATCATAAAAAAATATATTCAAATAAATATTTGATAATAAAGAGTGAATAACATTTACAAATAAATAATCTTTTAAAGTTCAAAGAAGAACTAATATTAGATACTGGTCCTACTCCGGTTAAGGATGGGATTCTCAGATTATTAAATTTGGAATTGACAGCAGACCATCAAGCAGAATTGCTTCTAGATGATAAGAGGTTAGAATTTTCGAGGGAAAAAATGAGGGCAGAAATTATAAACAGGTGTATTAAAGAATTTATGTTAACTTGATTCATACATCAACGTCCAATATGATTTTTTTTTCGCGTAAAGACAAACAATTAGAATTAGCAATGTGAACAATTTAAGAACTGTATAAAAAACCCTATGTCTCCTGCAATGAAATCTGTCACAACTGCAGCTGTAAAAACACTTTGCAAAAATGCAGATCTAATGTATATTACTGTACTGGCAAAGGAGTTTAAAATTATGATTTATCTGGGACAACACTTGAAATTACAAGTCTTTTGGGAGCTTGTACAAAAAATATAGTCAAACGTAAGAATTTATGTATAAGAACTTTAATCAACCATACATCAAAAGAAAGTTTTCCCAGGGATCATTATAATTTATGTTATACTTCAGAACTCGTTTATTAAGTTATACAATTTGCCCCTAGGTGACGAGCGTAACAATCTTCAAAATGATAAGCCGATGCTATTGATGAAGAAGACAAGGCAGTTTTTCTGTAAGCTTAAAAATGATAGAATATGAAAGGAGTTAGTTATATCTTAAATTCATGGTACATGAAAACTGCTTGGTAATATTATACTAAATATTGCTAATTTGTGGTTGTTAAATCTTCACCCTAAACATTGTCAATTTTAAAAAGTAGGAAAAGATTTAGCATCTGCAAAAATCTTCAATTCTTTTATTTCATAGGTTAGGTAATTCAAAATTCAAACAAAAGTACTCAAAAATTATTACTAATGCTATCACGTATAGATAGACAATTATTCAAATTCTTAGTTACAAAAGGTGTAGCTTGGAAACGGTTGGTGAAGGAGGGGGTGGCTACAATAGAAGTTTTAATTAAGACAAAGACATGTGATTAAAAGCGGAAATTAGTTTGATGGCTGTTTAACAAATCATAAGCACCCACCTGTGCGTAGCAGGTAACAAGACAAAGTTACCTCCCATCTCTGTCAAATAAGTGTAAGGCTTTACCAGTTTACGTTTGACTACTGTAGCGAGGTACAAAAGCTTTACTTTAATAAGCGGTATATCTACTAGTCGTGTATTTTTCAGACATTCTTGAATCAATTTACCTTTAAAATAAATTGAGCTAAAGTCTACATTTTTTTAGCCCTTATTATTAACTTTAATTGCAAATACTCGAACATATCTACAGTTAATGATGTCGAGCACTCAAGGTTGGAAGGATCCGCCATCCTTTTTTCAGTGGTCAAAGCTACTGTGTTTTCTTATTGTACTTTCAGGTATGTATACATAAAAACGTACACTATTAATTTATAACTAACGCTCTTGTTGTATGAACAGCACAATTTGAAAACATAAATTAAAATTATTGATAGTAACTGCAAAAAGTAGCGTGTAAACCAGTGCCCCATCTAAGATTTTTGGTCTCATTCTATGATTTATTTTTCTCGCACCATAGTTTTAAAGATAGATCAATTTAACCAACTGACGAGGTAGTGCTGAAATCCAAAATAGAGAGCTTTGACTCCACGGGTGCCACGGTTCTCTGTTTTATTTGGCCTATTTATAAATTAAGAAAATTTATACTAAAAACAATAATACGTATGCTCAAAGATCAAAGTTCCAAAGGTTGTTTCCACTTACAAATTAACGATGAGATCGAAAACAAAAAAGTAAGCATTAATATACACGTAAAGAAGCTCTAACGAGTATTGCTAAATCAAGTTGTAGGTAAAGCTATGCACAGTGAATTTTTTTCAATACAATTTTTATAGAAGCTAAATGAAATATTACGTCAGTAGGGCATAAACTACAAACACATGAGCACTCGAAGGGTGCGGTTATGGTATGTTTCGGTCCAAGTCATATATTTTGTTTTTCTTATCGAGGGTGCAAAGTGCAACTTTGCGCCCATGGGCACACTTTGTGCCCTAGTCAGAGAAGTGCTTGGGCCCGGAGGTTGCAAAAAACGTTTTGCCGTTAGGTCCAAAGTGGTTACAAAGGCGTAAAGTGTGGCCCGAGGGCACAATGTGGCAGTTGTTCTTTGGACCGATAGTAACAAATAAGGGCCCCATTTCAACAAAAGCTTATAGTACATTTTTAAAAACCTTACAGTTTTTGTATGTTTCTCTTACATTTTTTTTTTAAGAATGTACGTACAATGGTAGTTTCCCTACGAGTTTGAAAAGTCTTTGTTTGCGAACCGAGAGGTTTGCGGCCCGAGCCGAAGGCGAGGTCCATAACGAGGTTCATAAAGGAGACTTTTCGAGCGAGTATCGGAAAACTGCTTTTTCCACCCTCGGGTGGTTTGGGGAGGCTGGTACTTCCTCGGGCGAAANTGAACTTTGTACCAGGCTTGTGAAAGACCTGTAGCTTTTGGGTACATGTTTGTTATAAAATCACAGATTTCTTGGAGTACATATCCTTTGAAGCTAGTTATGATGATAAAAAAGTATCTGTCCAAGCATTATCACTAGGGATTGCAATCCGGTCCGGCAGATCCGGCAATCCGGCGCATCCGGTACTGTTTTTTTACTTACCGGATCCGGTAATAATTGTAGGATCCGGTAAACGGATCCGATAAAACTGAAAATTGCCGAATACTCATGCGTGCTATTAACACAGCTCAGGATGTATACACATCTACGTATAGTATGGCACATTTGTACACAAAGTTACTCGTTTTGTATGTAAACAAATTTATTATAAAATTCGTCCCTACTTAATGGACGTAAGAATGTCCGAGTATGGAACGATGAGCCGATTGACTCTATTAAACATCAATAAAGATGACGCGGGAACATTTTCGCTTCAAGATTTTTTTGTATTACTTACGTTTTGAGACTTAAAATAAATTTACATAAAAAATAATTTTGCGAGTCAACTGATAGTCAAACGTAAGAATTTATGTATAAGAACTTTAATCAACCATACATCAAAAGAAAGTTTTCCCAGGGATCATTATAATTTATGTTATACTTCAGAACTCGTTTATTAAGTTATACAAGTTGCCCCTAGGTGACGAGCGTAACAATCTTCAAAATGATAAGCCGATGCTATTGATGAAGAAGACAAGGCAGTTTTTCTGTAAGCTTAAAAATGATAGAATATGAAAGGAGTTAGTTATATCTTAAATTCATGGTACATGAAAACTGCTTGGTAATATTATACTAAATATTGCTAATTTGTGGTTGTTAAATCTTCACCCTAAACATTGTCAATTTTAAAAAGTAGGAAAAGATTTAGCATCTGCAAAAATCTTCAATTCTTTTATTTCATAGGTTAGGTAATTCAAAATTCAAACAAAAGTACTCAAAAATTATTACTAATGCTATCACGTATAGATAGACAATTATTCAAATTCTTAGTTACAAAAGGTGTAGCTTGGAAACGGTTGGTGAAGGAGGGGGTGGCTACAATAGAAGTTTTAATTAAGACAAAGACATGTGATTAAAAGCGGAAATTAGTTTGATGGCTGTTTAACAAATCATAAGCACCCACCTGTGCGTAGCAGGTAACAAGACAAAGTTACCTCCCATCTCTGTCAAATAAGTGTAAGGCTTTACCAGTTTACGTTTGACTACTGTAGCGAGGTACAAAAGCTTTACTTTAATAAGCGGTATATCTACTAGTCGTGTATTTTTCAGACATTCTTGAATCAATTTACCTTTAAAATAAATTGAGCTAAAGTCTACATTTTTTTAGCCCTTATTATTAACTTTAATTGCAAATACTCGAACATATCTACAGTTAATGATGTCGAGCACTCAAGGTTGGAAGGATCCGCCATCCTTTTTTCAGTGGTCAAAGCTACTGTGTTTTCTTATTGTACTTTCAGGTATGTATACATAAAAACGTACACTATTAATTTATAACTAACGCTCTTGTTGTATGAACAGCACAATTTGAAAACATAAATTAAAATTATTGATAGTAACTGCAAAAAGTAGCGTGTAAACCAGTGCCCCATCTAAGATTTTTGGTCTCATTCTATGATTTATTNACATACCTATTAGCCTCCTTCTCCCTTAATTTAGGACTGTTTGTCTATTAGAATTCCCGCGTTTTACTAAATAGTATGTAAGTTTTCTCATAGAGGTAAATCGAGTCAAGATTCCTTACTTTTTTAACATGGATATAAATTCAAAATTTTTAGGCTGCCATGGACTTAAGCCTCAACTGTATCCAAATGTGACTGAGTTAGAAATAAATGAAGGAGAACCCCTAAACATTACGTGTACAAGCAATAGCTATGTTAATTTTTATTTCCCTACAAGTGATGAAAGGGGTAGGGTAAGTTGAATGACTCTACCATTTCGTGTTTGATGAGTTGTAGAAAAAAAATACTTCAAAGAAATAATAACCACTAATTTTTGCATTTAAAAAAAAAGACCACCTCTCAGCCTCTTATAACACCAGAAGTCAGGAGTACCCACAAGACATTCATAAGATTATCCACCGTTTTTGGAGATACTGGCTGGTATGGTTGTGCTGATGAAAGCAAACAAATAACAAGTTTGACGTACAAAAACTACAGTGATTTAAGTATCAGTTGGGTGTACGTTTATGTAAAATGTAAAATCATTTTGTCTCTTTCTTTTTATAAATTTAATTTTTTTCAAACACGATAATACTATTTACTAAAACTTATTTAAAATTGTAAATTTGTATATGCAGCGAATAGAAGCTCATTCGTCTATACGAATGAAAATAGTAATTATTATTTACTATCTTTCGGATGTTATGAAAACCTTATCTTACCATGCCAGACCACATCCCCTGGAATTGAAGTAACTCTTCGAAAAAATGGACATGTAAAACATATTTTAAATAATAATACAAAACACGTACAAGAAATACCACAATCTTTCAAATATTGTTAATTTTTTAGCCACTTGGACTGAGCGAAAAGATTACTTTCGACTCCAAAATTGGTTTTGTCATTAAAGAAGCCGATTTTGATACGGAGAGTATTTATACTTGTAAAATTAAAAACAAAAATTTTTTACACATGATAAAAATGAAAGCTCAGAGTTCTACGTTCTCTCCATGTATGAGTATTTTAGGAGTAGACGGTAAAAAATCCGTCTCCGTAGATTCCAGACTAAGTATCAAATGTTCAGCTGAAGTTAGAAAAGAAGCCCTTTACACCATCTCGTGGAAGATCCCACACAACGTGGTAAATTTAACACAGCTACAACCTTATATGCAGTTTTTGTTTTATGTCCCAAAATATAAATAACTAGATATTTTTAATGTGATGTTCAATTAATAAAATATATATACTTATAAGACTTCCAGAAAAATTTTAAATACAGTTCGCTTATCTTGATTAGATTGGCTAATCAACGGTGCGTACAAGTAGTTGGTTTTTTAAAATTAATTCTAAATAAATTCAAGCACATCAATAATAAGT
>NW_019380163.1:0-10021 GCF_000648655.2 Copidosoma floridanum | reverse complement strand
GTTAGTCTTTTTTTGTTTAAATAAAAAACTGTTAGCAGTAAGGATGTATGGGTATTTGATTGGTTAACGTAATGTACAACATTATCGCTTTTATTACAAAGTACGAGAATGTTTATTCTCACTATCTTGAGTATATGCTATCTTTAGCCTTTAAAATCAAAGATACAATGATTAGCTTAACTGAAATAAAGCAAGATCAAATTAATTAAGAAAATACGAAAACCAGGGAGGCCATATCAACAGACTGACTGCGCGAGAATGAAAAAACTATAGGTATTAGACCTTGAACTGCAACGTCACAGCGTCTCGTTTTCTTACTATTGCTAACACTGCCTCCCGTTTGTATCTGAATTTAACAAAACAATATAAAAAAAAAAAAGACATACTTGATTATTAACACCGAGTTATCATATATACAAGAATAAGTCATCAGCTGAAGATGTGGAACACGTCGGCTTCTTAATCACTCATTGAATTAATTGCGACGAGATAAAACATACACAGAGAGATACATTTATCGACATGTCCATTGTCATTATTTATCTATTATCAATTTATTAATTTTACTATCAAGTGCAAGTTTAACTATCATGCAATTTACAATGATTAACATTTAAAATTTCTTTCGTTAGTATTTCATGCAGTTTAAACGGCAGGAGTTTTGTAAAAATGTCTGCTAGTTGTTTCTTTGATGGAATCCAATTAACGATTATGTTTCCTCTGGCAACACATTTCTCAACGTTGTGAGCTTTGATCTTCGTCATGTGTCTCAGTCTTCTAGCACCATAGATCTTAGCACTTGGTCGGACAGCTTTATTGTCACACCAACGGTCTGCATGCAACAAAGTGTATGACCGTATTAAGCTAATTGAATGTTCCAATCCTATCGGCTCCTGACTTGCATAACACATCGCCATTCATTCTGCATCGCAGGTTGAGATTAAAACGTATTTCTGTTTTCTCATCTTTCAAGCAACTGTATAGCCATACAATCTTATGAGGTGTCCACTTGTCGTAATTGAGCCTTTATAGTCTGCCAAACTCGCATCTGAAAAGGCTTTCATTCTATTTTTTCGGCCTCTGTAGGTTAATCATAAAGTTCTGGTATGTTGCAGATATCGAAAGACTCGTTTGACTATTCTCCAGTCATCTTCAGTTGGGCAGATTTGGTGTCTGCTTAATACATTCACAAAGTATGAGATGTCTGGTCTGACTAAGTTAGCCAGATGAAGCAGGCTTTCAACTGCTTCTCTGTAAGGTACATTTTCTTCAGTTTTAGTTTTGTTTAATTCTCCAGTTTCTTCTGATTCTTCTCTGTTATTTTTTTGCCGATCCAGAGCTTGATTTATTACAATTGGTGTTTTTTGTGGTTTTAAGTCAGTAAATCTAAACCTTTGTAGAACTTTGTCGATGTATGGTATTTGTGTCAGTGATATTGTATTATGTTTTCTTTTTCTTTCTACTGTGATAACTAGGAAAGTGCCAACCTTGCCGAATTCTGACATCTCAAATTTAGACTGCAGACCAATCTTAATTTCTTTTGGTTCAGTTACACAATTTATTGCTATCATGATATTATCTACGTATGAAATCAAGATTAAAAGTTAAACTTTTTCTCACCATGCGTAAAGGCAAGTTACCCTGGTGAGCGTTTGTAATACTAGTTTCAGTGTAGCCACACGAAAACCTTCGTTCTATTTTTTTCAAGCTGATCTTGAGTCTATAAAGGGCTTTTTTTCAATCACATACTTTATTTATCTTAAGTTAATCTTCGTCAAGCAGACCTTTAGGAAGTTCCATATACTATATTTCTCCCTTGATTGAACCATTCATGAATGCTGTCTTGACATCCAGTTGACAAGTTTCTCGCTTTAAACTTCGTGATTTCCATCTTTGTCTATCTTCTTCTTCAGGACTCGTCTGGAATCTACAATGTACGGCTAGCTTTCTTCAACATTCATAGTTGGTCTATCTACAATTTTCCATACTTGATTTTATGTATCGATTCTTATTCTTCGTCAATTGCTCTTAAGTTTTCTTGAACAAGCTCTTAATTCTTTCTCGGGCGTTCTCATTCTCTATTGACTCTTTGTTCTTCCTCCATTTCTAATAATACTTTAAGACTATCTTTACCAAACCTAATGAACCATTCATCTTATTTAATGTTTATCTTATAATTATTTTAGCTTGCTATTTTGTCATTTCCCCAGATACTTCTAAATACAAGGCTTCTATGCAAATCTTACATCTGGAATCTCATAAAATTTTCCATTCTCTTGTCTTAGGAAAATATAGCTGGTAGTAGTGTAGCCAACTAGTACTACTCGTTTATCTTGTTAGCTGTATTCGGTTCCAGTGTTTCTTTGTATCTCAATAAAGGCCACACAACCAAATCTTATTTGATTTATTTGTATCTTTAGATTGGGGGTATAACTTTCTAAGGGAGCTGTTATTTTGTTGGACAGGTGTGGTGTGCGATTATATGTATATACTGCAGCACCCAAGGTTAGATCCAACATGTTCACCTTGAACCCGGAGTCATATATGTAGATTCACACTTTGTCTCGCGATGTACGATTTATTTGTTCTGAAACGCTATCGTGTTGAAGATTGTCTGAATAAGCCAGTTGAGACTGAGCTCCCAATCTCTGGAGAATTTCCACTGTTCGACCTCCTACAAACTCTGTGCCTTAGTCAGTTCTGTAATAGCACATCTTTGCATCAAAGCCCAGCAGATTTCTTGTGCTGGTCGCAAATTTCTCCATACAACTTCTTGCTTTACTTTTCACTTTAGCAGGATGTGCCATAGTCAATATTAAGTAGTCGTTTGTGTATACTATCATGAATTTGTATTTTTTAGGATAAGTTGCTGGACTTATCGGTTCCATTGTGTTGGCGTGAACTTTTTCAAATGGTTTTGATGCCCTCTCTCTTTAAGGGTTAAAAGGCAATCTTTCAATTTTATTAATGTGACACACCTTGCATAATAAAATAAAGTATTGAACTCAGACTTATTTCAATTTTTATTTTTTAAAAACTATCTGTGCAATGCCTTTTAATATTCCTCCGATAAATGCCCATATCTTGCGTGTCAGAGGATGGCTCTGTTATTTCTTATAAGTATTTTATACCTTTATGTAAAGGGAATTTAACTTACCAATTATTAATTCTTTAATATCATTTATTTTTGTATCTTTAATGGTTTTCTCAAACTCATTTTGCTTAGCGGTAACTAAACAATCGTTCTTAGATTTATTGTTTGCGATTGTAAGGCAGCTCTAACTATAATTGGTACTGTCTTGCTCAACCTTCTCGGCCATTGCCGCAGAGGCACTTTCTATCATTAAGCAACCTACAATTTCTTAACACTTCTTGTTGTTGCTTGTACTCTAACCATCTTGCACTAGTTTTACTATCCAATAAAAACTCTATAGACATCGTAAAATAACATCTTATTAGAAAGTGGGCTAAATATATCTATCTTAAGGTTGTCGCAATAGATACACATACCTCTATCAACAAGCTGACAAAGCGACAGCAAAATTCCAGCAAGCATATTAGCGCATATCACTCTATCTAGAATCATTTTGTTTTTGTTATTACTACCCAAAACCCACCTTTCTCCCTCCACACTCAAGTTCACGAAGGAAATTTCTTTCACGGATTGAACCAATTTTCTTTCATAAACTTTTGGTTCCTGTGCATGTAGAAAGCCAAGTTTCAGGTCCAACAACAAACATACTACTCGATGCATCAGATCTAACCAATTAGATATTACTTTTACCTTCTTTATACTTGACGTAAATATTTATAGAACAAGCCATACCTGATTTTAATTAGTCTATTAGAATCTGCAATTTTCACATCTGGTACTTTATTGAAAATCTTATGGTAAAAGCCATCTCTTTTCTCATCTTGAAAAAAACTCTAAGTTTTACGAACGAGCTCAAAATCTATCAAAATCCATTTAAAATCCATCTTAGTCCATCAAGGAATTTGCAAAATTAAGTATCACATTGCTTTGCGGGCTCAAATCCAACAGTGTAAATTTTGTTGTGTATTTGATATGCCTTTATCTGCATCGCACTTCTTTTTATATCATTAATTTTTGCACTATTACCGTGGGATAAGTAATAAAGTACACTTTATTTTAATAGTCTAGGTAATAGGGGTTATGTATTTAGTATGAAACTTAAAGTCTCCTCTTTATCTTTAATCAGCTTTTGAATCTCTTAAATATCTTTCTTGTATGCTCCTTCAGTCAGTTTCTATCTTAAGATCGTTATTTTCACCCGCCATTTTCTTATGCAAATTATCTATCGGTTTCTTTAAACTATCTTTTCTATCTTCAAGATCTTTAAATATGCTATCTATCATATAGCTCATGTATTATTTAATTTTTTTTTTTTTCAACTATCTTTTCATTTTTCAAATCATTAGTTGGCTATATTGATAAGGTAAGAATTAAATCCATCATATTATTTTTCAAATTTTTTTATTTGCTATCTTGATAAGGTATTAATCGAATCTATTTTTCTATCTTTCCAATCTCTATTCTTGTCTTTATGTGAGGTATCAATCAAATTTATTCCTACATCTTTCAAATTTTTATTCTTGTCTTCTGATAAGGTATCAATCAAATTTATTCCTGTATCTCTTAAATCCTTATTCTTGTTTTTCGATGAAGTATCAATCAAATTTATTTATCTATCTCTTAAATTTTAAATTTACTATCTTGTTAAAGGTTTCCTTTGTTTATGTCTATCTAAAATTTTTGTTTGCACGTGACTTATTGTACTGAAATCTTTTATCTTTAATCTATCTAAAGAACCTTTAACTGGAATGTGCTGCTTGTGTTTAGGAATAGTGTGAATTGTACCTCCACATTTTTCCATTGAATTAAACTGATCTCCTGTATAGTTATCATCACCCGTATCTCCGATAATACCTTAGATCAAGTTATAAATTTTTTATTTGCCAGTAACCAGTCGAACACAAACTTTGTCACCGGGAAACATGAGCAAGCATACACGCACGAATTCAATGCATGCGCACTACCCATGAAACGAGATACAGAAGATGACCTAAATATGCGAACGTAACACGTCTTAAGTCATACACAGTAGCAGCACAATTCCAACGCGATCAAGCATAATCGTATTTATAACAAGCACAGAATATCAATGTTTTTTTAACATGATACTTTGGCGTCAGACGAAAACAGTGCTACGTTTACGCTACTTGTCACTAGTACTTCTTAAATCTTTTTTATTATTTATGTTTTCCTCCATTTTTTTTTATACTTTTGCATTTTGGTTTGAGTCAACGTTTGCCTCTAGTCTGAGCGTGAAAATCCACGGAGAGGATCGAGGCTGCACTATACGGAGACTGGGAAAAAGAAGCAAGTCTATGTAAGTTGGCTGCTCTGTGTGCGCTATCAGCTACCAAACCTGCTAAACGGAATACATACGTCTGGTTTCACCGAACGCAAATCATGGCCGAAGGAAAGTCCCTCTTCCCACTTTGAGGCGTCCTCCTCAGAAGAAGCTATAGCTGTAGCAGCTAAATGAAAATTTTCGTACCCCAATGAAAGCCTGCCTCAAGCGAAGCCTGCCTCACGCGAAGAAAAACACGTACCAACTCTTGACCTTTTAGAATTTCAGAGTACTAGCTTTATGAAATACTTCACAAATCCTATCTACTGTAATATTTATCATATTAATAACATCTATTATTACCACTCTTATCTAATTCCGGTTTCGAAACAACGAAAAACAAAACACATTATGTCAACATAACGACCGGTAAAGACACTACAAGTATTATTATAGTTACTTACTTTCTTTCTTCTGTGAATTTTTAACAATCTTTCTCACCCCGTCAGCTGTCACCTCCTCGATCTGTTCGGTCTTACTGGTGGCTGATGTCAACATCAACGCCACCTCGTCCATGGCCTATAAATAGCCTGTAAAACAGGAGCAAGAAAAAGCGGAGGGCAAAAAGAATGCAAGTGAACGCGAGATAGGCTCGATCACAGGGAAAAAATGGCGGCTAGGGAGGTCTTGAATGCACAACCATACTACACTTTTTCTGGGTCCATAATCTGTTAGCAGTATGGATGTATGAGTATGTAATTGGGCAATAAAATTTACAACACTATCGCTTTTATGATAAAATACCAACACGTTTATTGTCACAATCTTGAGTACATGATATCTTTAGTCTTTACAATCAAAGATACAGTTGTAAGCTGAACTGAAATAGAGCAAGATCAAATAAAATAAGAAAATACGAAAACCAGGGAGTGTGTATCAACAGACTGACTGCACAGGAATAAAAAAACTATAGGTATTAGACAGGTGCATCGTCCATAGAGATATTATAGATCTATAATATCTCTATGGCAGCATCACGGCATCTTGACCACTTGATATTGCGCTTGCGCAAAAAATCAATTATGTGCGCTAAATATACATCTTAAGATTCTTAAATAACCGCTGCAAAAAAATCGTACTTTTGTATGAGCTCTCACTGTATATCCGAGTCTGTTTATTTACTAAAAGTTATTTATAGGGGAGGGTGGGGCACTGGCGTCACCCATTTTTTTCTCGTTAATGAGAGAAAACTTTTTGTTGATGAGATTATTTACACACACGCATCTTAAAGGCAAATATCTCAAGAAAGCAATTCCACTTAAAAAAAAAAAACCATACAATTATCGTTTTTATTAAGTAAAATCAAATGATCTTCGAGCTGGGCCCAATCCGTCCAGGCGGGATATAGTTCGTCATAAGGAGGGAAGGGTCAGAGTTTGTCATAATCTCGCTAGACACGTATCTGACTGCCGGTAAGGTTAGGTACGGTGCACTTATTTCCATGATTCCAAGTGATAAACAATTATTTGTATTGAAATTACTTGGTAAATAATATTTTTCAAATGCAAATAATGAGTTCAATTGCTCTTAAAATGCAGGAGAGTGTGCGTCGGATAATTAGAAAATCGTTTATTGAATTAAAATGGAAAATTTTTCTTTTTTTTTATAAATAGATTTATTTTATGTAGTCTCAATCATAGTATCAAGTTATAAATACTTATAATATAATAAGTAATTATAAAGAAACGATTAAGGAAATGATGAAAGATAACGATTGAATATTTGTATTATTCGAAAAGAGAAGGTTGGCCATTAACTTTTTTTTTTAATTACGCACCATAGTAAACAAAACGAGAACTTAACCTACGGGTACCTACTGCTGCGCTTGCCTGTGACGAACTGTGCCCCTTCACAAGTGACAAACTGTGCTCCACTTTACACTTTTTTCTTAAATTTGCAATAACTTTTTTAATATTTATCTCGTCATAAGAGAAATAAAAATGGATTTGAAAGTTTAGCAATAAAGCTTTTAAACGTTTATGATAGAAAACACGTAAACTTATAATTGTTTATTTAGCCAGTGCTAAAGAATTCTTGTCCAACCATCATTTTTTGCTCAAATTTTCAGTTTGATTTTAATAAAAGGTAAAAAAGTTTTTTCATATAAATTTTTAAGACGATTTTAGTAACTTCATTTAAGAACCTATTTCAACAAAAATGACATCGCAATATGCATTATAAAAGAAAAAATATGGGGTTCGAAGTCACCTGCATGAGGAAGTTTGCCCTACCCTCCCCACTTTTCTATTGATTATAGTAAGGTAATATTTATAATTCAAGCAAGTAAATATTATTAGTTTTTTTTTTTCTTTAATACTCAAAAAAAATTAAATTTTTCCAAACAAACCACAGTTTTGTAAGATCAACATCTGAGCCTGTTTATTTACTTAATTTTCAAAACAGCAGTTCCCTGACAATAATGATCTTAAGTCCATAGTCTTAGCGATAGAATATCGTTCAGTAAAAAACTTTTTTTCAAATGTCTCGTACAGCCATGTAGTTTGAACATACCATATTTCCTAAGGTCAGTATTTGACTAGTATTTTGTGATTTTTATGATATTATAATGTTTAAGCTTTTACTGTAGTTAAAAATTTTTTATTTAAATATCATTCCAAAAACTTTTTCTAAAAGAATACTATAGTTGTAGAAGATACCCTTAATAATGATTTAAAAAAAAAAGACTAAATTTTGTAATTCCAAAATTTGAATCATGTTTGAATCTTATATTTGTGAATTACGTAGACAGCTCCTAGGTGTTAATANAAGTTGGGGAAAGTCATGAATGTCTACACTTACCAGCGAGCAGCAGTGGCCCCGGAGACCGACCAACTGGCCCTAGATTTAAGGACGCCATTCGTCGCTCTGGTCGACCTGGGCCAGTATTTGCCGTCGGTAGGCAATGAAAATGATAGCCTCCCAGATTCCTCACCACCCGCACGCTTAAGGTCTCGAAAGCCACCAATGACAACCTCGTCTTGGTACCTACCACCTGTCAAGGAAATTCTTTCTGAGGTTGTAGAATCAACCCAGGAAGTGGATGGACCAGAACAAGAGGCCCCACTCTGCCTGGTCAAGCCCAAAAGTGACTCAACGAGCACGCAAAATCATTAGTAGCCCGTGATATATATTATAGTGTTAATTTTATTGTATTTGTACATGTACATAAACTCTTATAAAAATAAGATCATTATTTTTAAGATGTACGACCGTGCTAACGAAATAATTGTTGTGTTAGTATTTATTAATTATTAATTAAGTATTATGAAAAAAAAACTGACGATACCACTGTGACATTGAATTGAATATGAAAATGTTTATTGTAAATGAAAAATATAGTGTATTGATTATTTTACTGTCCTTGTACGTGTACATAAACTGTTCTGAACATATAATTATTATTTCAAAAATGTACCACCATTTCGACGTAGTATTTACAGCGTAAATAATCATCAATTAGTAAGTTAGTACCATGAAATCAATAACGTAAGATAGAACTGTATCGTTGTATCAAATACGAAGATGTACAATGTAAATAAAAAAACATAGAGTATTAATTATTTTATTGTAATTGGACGTGTTTATCAACCATCATAATAATAAAATTGTTATTTTTAAGATGTACAAACATGTTTAAAATATCTTTAAAGTGTTTGTTATTATTAATTAAAAATTATGTGCTATCAAATAAAGAAAAACTAAAATAGGATATACTATTTTTACCATTGTATTAAATATTAAAATTTATACTCTATAGCAAATTTTTAAACTGCTTAATATAAAACTGTTTAAATAAAAATAAGGTAAAAAAATCCGAAGTCAAACGGCTTATACTCGCCGAGATATGTGGTTAATTTATTTTATATGGCCATTTTTAGTGTGATTATAAATTTTTGTTTATGTTTTATTGTATTAAGGAAAAGACTGTAAAGTTAGGAAAAATAAATAGTAATAAATGGTTAAAATACAATGTATAATATTAAATAATTTACTTTTTCTTTTAATATAAATGATTATAATTTCTCTCTGTCACTCATTTGTCACAGTGCATGGCCATCAAGGGAATCCTTAGCATTTTCGCTAAAGACAACGTATACAACCAACTACGGTCCGTCGCCCAAGCGCCCGACGCGTTTACAATACAAACTTGTACCCTTTTCCTCGAAACACTCCTGCTCATCGTCCTTGTTACAGTACGTGTCATCATTTCCATTTTTTCTTGTGTCAACAACTTTTTTTTACTCTAAAAATGTTATTCACCTGCAATAGATCGACTCACCCCATTCCTACACAGTCCAAATAGTTTTTTTTCCATTTACTTTTTTTTGGTGTTGATTGTTCCCCAGCAAGCTTGAAGCTGTGCAGTTGCTCAGTGCATTATTTTACAAGAGTTCAGCCATTTCTTCGTGTTGTAACAGAAGATCGTCGACACGTACATAAGGATCAGAACCAACACATACGTATAATAAAAATATGTTGGTTTTTTTTCTAATTCGATTAAATTGATTATATATGGCCGTGTAGCACGTATCGGTAAGATTTTTAATTTCATAATGGTTTTGTCGATGACGTCAATTTTTTTTCAT
>NW_019380162.1:2482-18140 GCF_000648655.2 Copidosoma floridanum | reverse complement strand
GAAATCTTTATACTTTAAAGTCAGTAGTTATATTAATTCAATTTCACAGAGGTACGGATCTTGAGAAAAAGCTCTGACGATTTAATGAACTTTATTGGCTACTATACGTAAGATCACGAAAGTTGATTTTTACTGACACTTCGAAGGTACAAGCTAGAATAGGAAGCCAACACTGAACTAACTTCTAAGGCAAGGACACACGGGCTTAAATACCCAAGTCGTTGTTACTTTCTTCTGTGAAAGAGATCGTAAATCCATTTGCTGTTCTCCCTTAGAAAGCGCTTAAAGTTTATTAGATTCTGTGAAATAATATCATTACCAATTAGCGCTGGCACTTATCTATGTAAAACTGACGATTACCGTATGACGAATACTGTGCGAGTAATGACTATAGCATAAGACTGTATCGACGTATATCGTTTCCGAGATCGCCCCTTTTTTCAATGGTGTAATTCAAATTTTTCTAACGTCCTTTTTTCCGAAAAATTCGTGCAAATTGATGTAAATAATACTCTTTGTTAATATAATATCGAAAAAAACTTATAACTTTGTGTCCAACAAGATGACAAATTGTAGCATTGCTACTAAAGTTATATTTTTTGTATCCTTACGGCAAAGCAATGGAATAAAACAAAAATGTAATACAAGAAAAAAAAGCAATTAAAATGGTACGTTACGTGAATAGGGTAAAACGTACAAAGTAAGCGACCAAAAGGTTGTTGGTCACCGAGTCACATATAATGTTTTTTCTCATCGAGGGTGAAAAATGTCGTTGCTTTTATTGGTGCGATGCAAACACCCGGAAGATGGTACCGTACTCACTCCCCGAGGTCAGTAATACAATTTCTTTCTTTTCTTTTGCCGAGCACACCACGTTTTTCAATAATTATGGAAAGAAAAATGCAATGTAACCTTTTGGCTAGAAATCGCAGTTACTGCTCATTAGGAAAAGTTTTTTGGCACCCTCTGCGAGGATCTTGCCTCCCAAGACGTAGTCGAGAGGAGCAACGATGCATAAGATATCAAAATATTTTTCTCCGAACAGTTAGTAGTGTAAGTACAAGCAATTGTTTACCTGAGAAAAATTTAGCCATTTGAGACGTTATATATTAGCTGTTGTCTATCTGTAACAGTTTGGTCTGTTACCAAAAGTTTAAATATTTTCAAAATAAATCTTTTAAATTTTATTTACAAAAACGTAGGTTATTGTGAAAAAGTTAAAAATTTTGCGTTTTAAGTAAGCAGCTACAAAAGTCTTTGTATCAAGTAAATGTAAAAAATACACGCTGTCATCTCGTGTTCGATGATGTCACCCGTATTGACCAACAGTTTTAGTATTCTAGAATATACGTATGAAACAGAATTTGACATTGTTAAAATGGGACGTAAAGACAAAATTTTATTAGCACTTTAAAGATCATTTTGGTAGATTTTTTTTTTTTTTATCCAAACAAGGTTCTTCTTGCAAAGTAACATCTTTAAATAATCGTATATAGTTACTTTTTCATCTTATTTGCAAAAGTTTGCTTTGATTGGTCCTAGTTTTTATAAAAAACTAAAGATTCCACCACAAAGAGGCAAGCTAAGACAATCGAAGCAACTTCTTACCTAACTCTACTGAACTATGGTGTAACATTTTTTCCTTTCTTTTTTTACACGTAACATACAAACACCCAGTTATCGATCTCTTTCGCCAAAAAGATAAAGCTCCTTCTAGTCTCTCGCAATGTTATCTTTGGGGAATCGAGTTCATGTTCGTCCAGTAAACCAGTTTATTTATCAAAAGATGACATTTTTTGTTGTCAAAGCTGTTTTAAGGAATTTTGTAAATGAATTTAGTAGCATAGAATATCTATAACCACTACGCTGAGGAGGCTTTTGGTCAAGTTGACGAGTTTAACGAAATTTTCCTTTATTTCGATACTTACGCGTACGTGACAAGATCCCATAGTACCTCTTTACACACAAACCTTTAAACAGTAATTAGAAAACGTACTAAATAAAGTGACGTCACATAAGCCTTTAGTTTAAAAAATAAGGTTTTATTAAACATCATAAACAAAGAGACAATTTAATTAGACATTTTTCTACAACAAAGAATGTAGCTAAGCGACCACTAACGGATTTCATTAAAAAAGTTAGCGACATAAATTTTTAGTAGGCAAGATAACAGGTATCAACTATAAACGATAGTGATGTCATGCACACGACACGTACAATAGTAATACTAGAAACCACTACGTTGTTCATCAGTGTCTTGTGGGACTTAACTCATCTAGCACCTACGCAGTTACATAATAGTGTATGTAAGAAAATGTCTGGATATGAGAATGAGAAGGAATTTGAACTTATGGAGCAAAATCATAGATCATTTGTAAGACAAATTATGTAAGTCAATCGGAATTTTTCTTTGAATTTCACTTATAACTTGTTTGTGAATCATAGTATTGCAAAAGTATTTACAGATAATTCGTTCGTTATTTAATAATGTATTGATCAGTACTACTAAGATATATATATATGTATATATATATATATATTAAAAACGACAAAAGGTTACGTTGTTACAGGAGAGTAAGAAAGACAGACGACATACCAAGCTATAGAAAGCGTCGCACAGACGCATGTCATGCAGCGCCACCCTTGGTGTCAATATCGTGCAACCATGGGTACCCACATACCCACATTATACGTAAACAGCATACACCGATGCACACTCTTAGGAATAATTAATTGATTAGAAAAAATATGGTGTATTTATTCGTCTGCTAATGAATGTGATCATAAAAACAGGCTTTAGGAATACAACACAGTCAACTTGTTTTAACTCCGAAGCCTAGAAAAAAAGTAAACAGTTGGTTGAAAGTAGTCATGTGTGCGATGTTACAAAATTTCAAAGTGATAGAATTAGCAATTTGACAAGTGCCGTCGTAATAACGCAGACCTCTGTAGCTTCAGCTNCATTTTACATTTTTCGGTTTTTTTTATATCGGAACGGATTTATTGTCGCTACCACTAATATAATATATGTCTCCATATAAGAAATAATTAAAATCACTTTCCAAAATGTCACTGTAAACAATTTCTATTGTCTAGTGCTCTTTTCTCTAAGTTGTTCCTATTATGTCCTCATCCCCATCTTTACTTGTGTTAGCACTTATAAATCGTCCATTTTCAATGTAAAACAGATGGTAAACTCAGTATAAAGATAAGCTGAGCTTGTTCAATGACGTACGTATGTGTTTATGCGATATAATTTTTATTTTAATACAATTATCAATGTAATGCAAAAATCGATGTATCGTTGCGTTCTCTTTTCTGTCTCTCTAGATACTTTTACCGAATAGTTAATACTTTCAATATTCTAGAACTGTACAATAATAGTTTGAAGCTTGACTTGAGTATATCAGTTATAAGGCATTAAAGTTATGGTATGAGTTAAAAAAATACATGCAAAAACCAATAAATAAAATAAGCTATAACGCTGCCAGATAATGTTCTTAATTTCATAGAACACGATTTTAGCATTGGCTTTAGATTAAAACAAAAAAAAGATATGATATTATTTCTTTCTTAGAATAAATTTTAATAATTTTTCTTTGTATGACGAAAATGTTCTATAAAATGAACCGTTACATGCGTCAGAGATTTTTAATATCAGTACCACCGCATAAAATAAATGATATAGAGAGCGATTCCTGACATCGTGACTATCACCCCCACAACCACACCAAATTGATCGAACATTGGAAGAACCCGTTGCTCCTACCAGTTACAATGTTTGGTGAGGCCATGCATCTACTCACAGCAAATATAAGCTACTTTTCCTTCTACTCTTAAAACTTAATGGCCAATTCACTTTGAATCAAGAGCTATTTTCTCCTACCCTATGTATCTTGACCAAGTGCTTTTTTTTCCTACACCACCAAGTTTTCGATATTTTTGGCCTCTTCAAATATTTGATCTATGAGTATTGAAACTATCTAGTGTTCTTTTGCGTAATGTGAGTCAACACGTTTTCAAGAAAAAGATATTTTTGCAGGTGATTTATAGAAAATAAGTATTTAGTGAAAATATGTAGACATACCTACGCGTTATGGCATCGGATTCAATTCTTCTTACACTGTTGGGTATCACATTGAATTAAAGTCAGTAGCTAGAAAAGTCTTAAGATTAAACGCAAAATAAAAACACGAAGTTTTCTGCAAATTGATAATTTTAACTGTTATGACTAGCATATCCAGAATACAGATATAAGTGAAGCACCAAGAGCCGACCTGAAGAGTCGCAAAAATTGAAACGATTTCTTACCAATCTCCACTGTATTATAGCGTAATACTTTTTTCTCCCCCCTTTTTTTTTACAACATAGACACCCTGACACCGATTACTTTCACCAAGGAGATAAAGCTTCATATTGTCTTTCGCAATGTTATTCTCGGAAAATTTAGATGATGTACGTCCATCGAAAATGTATCCTTACAAAAGACGACATTTTTCATTGTTGGAGCAGTTTCAAGAAATATTGTAAATGAATTTGATAGCAAGAAGTATCCGTAACCATTACGCTCAGGTAGCTTTTGGCCAAGTTGACGAGTTTAACGAGATTTCCCTTAAATTCGATACTCACGAGAACGTTGGTTAACCTATGGTAACTCTTTGTATACATATCTTCCAACAGCAACCATTAAAGGTATGACGTAAAGTAACGTCATCTTAGCCTTTTTTACAAAAAATAGTTTCATTACACAGATTTAAAAATAGCCTATTAACCATTTTTCTACAACAAAGCACCTATCTTAGCGCACAGTGGCAGGTATCATTAAAAGAGTTAGCCACAGAAATTTTTAGAAGGCTAGATAACAGGAATCAATCATAAACGATAGTAATGTCATAAATGTGACACGTACAACAGTAGCACTAGAAACCATTTTGTTGTTCGTCAGTTGCTTGTTAGCCTCTTTTCGAATAGCACCTACGCAGTAACATAATAGTAATTAAAGCAAAATGTCCGAACGTCTAGAAGAACAACTGATGGCGATGGAAGTTAAAATACGAGAAGAAACAAGAAAGTCTGTCATCTTTTTTCGTGGCCGTGAAACTCATCTATCTACCTGTTTCAACAAGGCCACTGAAGAGACTAGGCAATTAAACCTAAAACCCAGCAAAGATTATCACCTTTTACCTGATAGCAAAAGGGTTTGGGCATTTGGCAATTGCATTTTAATACTTAAATTTCTTTACGATTTTTTTCTCAAAACTGAACAAAATTGTGGTTTTATACAAGCAGGTCCACCAGACGGAGTTGGATTGCGCTGAATTTGACAAAGACACAATTAAGGTCATTGTAAGTATCGAACCATATTTCTTTGTTCTTCTCTTCATTTATTTTTCAAACGTTTTATGTTTTGCATACGTTATCCTAAAATAAAATAGAAAAAGTCTTTGAGGATTTTTTTATATTTCATGAGTAGGAAAAATGTTAAACTGTCAAGACTCTCATAATAAAGTGTAATTAATGTGTATAAAGTGAATTTCATCAAAAAACTACCGGCAAATTAATAAAACCTCAAAAATGTTTAATAAGAAATTCATGCGACTACGACAAAAGTTGTTGGAAGCACTTCACGTTATGTTCAGAATAGATAGAAAAATGGTTTTCGGACATTACCATACCAGAATTTTTTGTTGTGAGACAAATAGTTAAATTTANAAACTGAAAAAAACTGTGGTTTTATACAAGCAGGTCCACCAGACGGAGTTGGATTGCGCTGAATTTGACAAAGACACAATTAAGGTCATTGTAAGTATCGAACCATATTTCTTTGTTCTTCTGTTCATTTATTTTTCAAACGTTTTATGTTTTGCATACGTTATCCTAAAATAAAATAGAAAAAGTCTTTGAGGATTTTTTTATATTTCATGAGTAGGAAAAATGTTAAACTGTCAAGACTCTCATAATAAAGTGTAATTAATGTGTATAAAGTGAATTTCATCAAAAAACTACCGGCAAATTAATAAAACCTCAAAAATGTTTAATAAGAAATTCATGCGACTACGACAAAAGTTGTTGGAAGCACTTCACGTTATGTTCAGAATAGATAGAAAAATGGTTTTTGGACATAACGATACCAGAATTTTTTGTTGTGAGACAAATAGTTAAATTTAAGAGGAGTTTTTCTTCAAATTTTTCTTATAAGTCGTTTTTGGGCTAGAAAAATATGAAAAAATCATGGCAGTATCTAATAAATTCACCCGAAGTTAATTTCACTTTTAACAGATACTGTCCAAAATGTATTCTAAGGTGATTCATCTTTCTTTGCATTCTTCCTTTCGTATACAAGTGATTTTCATAACTATATAGAGAATAAGCACCTGCAGAGTGGTATAAAAAAGTGAAGCTGTTAAGAAAAATGCATCATAAGAGAGAGTACTTTTCATTAAGAAGCTTCATAAGTATGAAGTACAGAGTAATTGGCAGGCATTTTCAAATGTTTTTACATCGGAGAGAATATATATTATTTCCCATGCATCAACGACTAAATGCATGCAACCTTCTGTTCCAAAAACAGTAGAGCACGTCAAAGTATTCAAGTGTGATACTTTGTTCTATATTGTTAATGTACGTAGAAGTTGTTAAGTCTGTAACTGTAACAATTGATTTGTTCATAACTATTACTGGAAACGCGTCACTAGAATTTTTTTAAATTATTTCAAAATACACTTAATCAAGTAAAATTCGTTGCCACACAGTAAAATGCACGGCGTCAAAGTTATAACAATTGTTTGTGTTGCACATTTACAAAAAAAAATTGAGATTTAAATTAAAAAATAATCATGATAATGCCCCAAAAATATTTTTTTTATCTAGTCTAAGTATAATACAAAGCAATTTTAACAAGTTTTATCGTCATTAACACAAAATTAATAATCTCATTCTTCATTCACCTATCTATCTATAGTTGTCAGTTAAAACAATGTTTTTATCTTTTAGGTCAGAGGCGAATTGATATTAGTTCAAGGTACCAAAAAAAATCAACGAGACGAAACCACCTTGACGTATGACATTCCAGATCAGTGTGATTTGGCAAGAATCGAGGCAGGATTTTACTCCGACGACGTTTTGTATATTCGTTTTCCTTTAAAGAATGAGCCAGATGTTAAAGTATAGACAATTAAAAATGTCAAAAGTTTTAAATAATTTAACACCTTAATAAAATAAAAAGAATAAAAGCATAAAGAGATTGCATTTTATTTAAAAATCTTATTTTATCAACAAGTATGAGAAAAATATGTTAGAGCCTTTGTAGTGCTGACCTTATTCATGAGAATAAAAAATAAACAAATGACAGTTGGAAGCCTTTGTAAGCTGTGTATAAGTTTATATAAGTTGATGGCAGATTTGTTAAATAGTATAGAGAAAACATGGATCTTATTACTATTTCTTGCTATAAGAGCTGATGTAAGTTCTGGAATTTCGTGATACACACAAGGTTACCACAAACAAAAATTCTGACTAAATTGTCATAAATAAAAGTCTGACTTATACTTCAAAATTTTATTTTATGATGACATCATAGTCTAACACATTTCTAGAACAAAGTATTTTTTATTAAAATTGACACTAAGTATCACAACTATTTCATTTACACTTAAAATCAAAATATATTAAATCATCGCACACCTATCAGACAACCTTAGGGTTCTCAGGTTTTTCTATTTATTAAGTAAAATTGTCTTTTTTTTAGCTACGTTTTTACCAGATTAATCACCTTATAAAATGTGATAATTATTATAAAATTATTATCACACTCCTTTTGTTGCTATAAATGATAAATGTGTCAGATTAATGTCTTATTTACGCAGTTTGTACTTTTAACCATTGGAGCAAATGCTGTTCTTATGGGGTATAACGCCACGGAGGGTGGCATGATTGCTGATTTCTGTATTGAGAGTGAACTAGAAATTTTTTTCCATTGTTATAAAAAGTATTGGTTTTTTTAGTTTTTCTAATTTTTATTATTTTCTTGCACGGTTTTCTTACATAATACAATATTAAGCGCTTATGATACTTTTCGAATACAAATATTGTTAAGCTCAAGACAAATCCACTAACTAATGATTCTAGCAACCGGGTATATTACCAAGAAGTAATTGATTTGATTATACTATTTAATTTAACAAGATGTAGTTTTTTTTCGCGAGATAGTAAACCGCTTTTTCTGTATTTCTAAATACTGGAAAAAATATATTTATATGACTTCTAATTAATCAATTTTTATTTGAAGATACTTACTCATGGTTTAAAAATTTAAGGAGCGGATTTTCTTTTTTTAAAGTGAAAACCACTTTTCTGGATTTACCAAGTGCAAATGCTAAGAGTTTACAGGGAGATTGGTAAGTAATTGGTTTCTTAATAAAAGCAGTTGTGTAGAAAACCACTTTTTCGTTGCAAACCAGGAGCAGAAAACATCTTTTAGTGGTTCATACGCAACAAATTATACATTTTTGTTTTTAACACAAATACATTTTATATAGATAATATAGAATAAAAATTAAGTTAACAACAGGTTTATCAGATAGATTTAGAAATTTGACTACTTGTGACAGGTGAAATTTTGGTGTAGACATTGGATTAGTGGCATCGGTAAAAGCATTTTTATAAAGCAGTGTAAGTGGATATAGCTCATGAGTACTTGAAAAAAATCTTTTGGTCATAAGGGTATGTCACTCAATTGTCTATAATCTAAAGTTTAAAAGTATTTTTATTGTCAGTTATATAATTACTTTGCTAAAAAATAAAAGTGAACTGTCGTTATTTGCGACTGTTCGACGAAAAGTGACATGTTAAGCGTAAATGTTAGTAACGCTGAAACGTATAGGTGAAATTCGTTACACAATTTCTTTTTAGCAAAATAAAAATAAATACATTGCATGGTGAGCAAATTTTATGTTTGATTTGTATATACTATTTGTAAAACTGTACAGTGGCAGGTATCATTAAAAGAGTTAGCCACAGAAATTTTTAGAAGGCTAGATAACAGGAATCAATCATAAACGATAGTAATGTCATAAATGTGACACGTACAACAGTAGCACTAGAAACCATTTTGTTGTTCGTCAGTTGCTTGTTAGCCTCTTTTCGAATAGCACCTACGCAGTAACATAATAGTAATTAAAGCAAAATGTCCGAACGTCTAGAAGAACAACTGATGGCGATGGAAGTTAAAATACGAGAAGAAACAAGAAAGTCTGTCATCTTTTTTCGTGGCCGTGAAACTCATCTATCTACCTGTTTCAACAAGGCCACTGAAGAGACTAGGCAATTAAACCTAAAACCCAGCAAAGATTATCACCTTTTACCTGATAGCAAAAGGGTTTGGGCATTTGGCAATTGCATTTTAATACTTAAATTTCTTTACGATTTTTTTCTCAAAACTAAAAAAAATTGTGGTTTTATACAAGCAGGTCCACCAGACGGAGTTGGATTGCGCTGAATTTGACAAAGACACAATTAAGGTCATTGTAAGTATCGAACCATATTTCTTTGTTCTTCTCTTCATTTATTTTTCAAACGTTTTATGTTTTGCATACGTTATCCTAAAATAAAATAGAAAAAGTCTTTGAGGATTTTTTTATATTTCATGAGTAGGAAAAATGTTAAACTGTCAAGACTCTCATAATAAAGTGTNAAATTTAATTTTCAATTTTTTTCAATTGAAAGAAAATTTTCTTTAATACTTTGATTTCCTCATTATTATTTTTTAAGTTTCACTAAAACAAAGTCTTACACAATAGAAAGGAGTATTAAGAGAGACAGTGTATCAACTCGTTGATTACTTAATTGTACAATATAAATAAAAAACTCTAAACATAATCGTAAAGCTTTAGTTAAACTATTGAACTTTTGTACAAATACGTGTTAACTGAAAAGAAAAGATATGACTCGCTTCTGATATTCTTATCATAGAAATCAGAAGTATCAGTTCAATACAAAGTTAGATAATGTAAAAATCTGAAAGTTATGTTATCAGTCGGGTGCAGATTTAAATTGTGTTACAGTGTTTTTAAACTATTAAATTATTTTAAAAACTTTAAGTATTTCTGATAGTTGAATAATACAGTTGTTTATGTACATGCAACTCTGTACACAATCACATTCGTACCACACAAAACGTTTAATAATAATCATTGTAATCGTTACGGAAAATATTTTTTTCAACTTTAATCAGTGTGTATCGTGCATCATGTACATGTGTTTTACTACTTATTTTAAGCTTGTGGTAAATATAAAATTTTAATTTATGTTGTTTTTCGTCGCCCGAGAAAAGGCCTTGTGTTTGTTCAAACATGGCAACGTTACTGTTAAATATTAAAATGCATATACACCCACGAATCACTTGTGATTTCTACTTTCCGATATGACTCCTGAAAAGGGCGCTTGATCAATAAAATGATAAATTAATCAACGGGGCAATGCCTGATTCGAAAGGCAGATTATAGAAAACCCAAGGGTGAAACAAAAACACCTGCAGGACACGTACCGATAGTTGTAAATATATTATGAGCAGAGCTGCGTAGCAGGAGGTGGTAAAAGTGAATTGTCATTCTCTTGAAACGCATCAGTACTAACATATCATATTTAAGGGGATCGAGTATTTTTCCTCGGCTCAGCAGCTTAGCTACTTTGCCGTATGACAGAAAATCGAGATGAGTTATCAAAGAGTTTGGATATAGGAAGTAAAAAGCTCCAGAAAACATCAGAAGAGGCGAATATAATCATATACGTCCTTAACCACAGGACAAGAGGGTGAATATGTTGGAGGAAAGTTTTGCATATTAATATGTATAATAAAGCTTTATTTTTGCATTTGGTACTACTTTTTAGAACCGACTTCTAATGGCACTTTTTTTCAAGTTGTAAGGTTGTAGCTTTAAAAACGTATGCAATAATTAAAATCACATTTTCAGATTTGTAAATACATGTAAATTGACCAATAATAACAGACAGGTAAAATGGTACATGGTATGTATTAAAGTAAATCGTATCATAAAGTCATGAAAAATAAAGGGTCGAATTATTTTGTAACACTTTTCTGTCCTTCAGCAACAACTATTTCTCGTGTTCATAGACGTATTATGGACAGATTAACATTACTGTATGAAATTCAATATTATAGAGCCTTGGGTTTTTGATTTGAATGTAGCTAGTATAGTCTTGGTTTACTTCAAAGCATAAATCTGTACGTGATTATCGAATTTTTCTCAACGTATATACATACCATTCATCATACTAGGCAGTACGGAGTTTAACCTAGAAGCACCAACTTTTTCATAAATATCTCATTTTATCAATCACCAAAAAGTTACATGTGTGACGAATTTTTAAAAAGTACATCTTTATATACACAATGTACAAAAAATACTGTAAAACTTATGATATGTAATAAAAGAGGCTGTAACTTTAAAAACATTTGAAAAAAATTTTCGACACGTATTTATTATTTATTTATTCAAGATAGTTNACTAGTACTGAATGCTCATTTTTCATGAGTCTGAATTATGCATTTTTCTAATAAGCAAAAAAATTTTAGTTACAACATAAGGCCTAGATTCCTTCAGTACCAAGTTCATCATATATAATAATAGATGAACGATGAGGCAGTATCTTATTTTACTAGAATGTAATTTAAACTGTATAAATAAGTAACGAGTTATACAATTTACTATAGTTTTGACTAACAACAATGTCAGTACATGTTGCAATAATGTATATGCAATATAGTGCCAATTGCACGGACGTTGGTTTAAAGACTATAGAATATATGAATGATAGAAATGAAAATAAAAACGACAGCAATTCTACATTCATTACTGAAAAATTTTAGCTTTTTTATTTATATGAAAACATAAAAACGTAACATTTGTTTCATAACACTGTCCCTTTCTTTGTGATAGAGGGTTACATACTAAACGTATTCTTAAACTTCAAATTGTTGTCTCCATTATTTTATTTACCACCATTTTTAAAAAGTTTTTTTTTTGTTAAGACCACAACAATCGATTACTTAAATAAATGGTTGACATTGTTTTGTTTTTTTTAAGATATATGACTGTAACCGTGTTTAAAATCATTCGATAAACAAATTACTCTTAGACAGCTTGAAACTCCTTATAAAAAAAAAATATAAACAAATAAATGTTTAGTCAATAAACTGGTGTAAATCAACTAGTGAACAGTTCTATAAGTAATTTTAGTATCTGGCTAATTTCTTTCATTACTCACATACCTTAGTTATCATACAGATTGAAAAATGATAAAGTTTGTTATAAAAAACCTTATGGTTTTAAATATTAAATTTAAAATAAAAAGTAGCTTTGAGGCAACTATGCATTGTTTTGGAATTTTGTAATAATTTTGATTTTTTGCAAGTTGGCCTATGTAGATTGGCTCCTGTTATGTTTGGGAATACAGATAAAAAGAGGGGAAGTTGGGAAAGAGTTGACTTTTTTAGTGGGCGAGACTTTTTTCCAATTCGATGGCCAAAAAATTTCGGTAGTGGGGAACATAACTCCGAATCCTTAGCCCTTAAATGTCCAGCGGTAGCACGACACTTTCTCTCAGCCGCTCTCAGTGATCCAGCTAGATAACACCTTAACCTAGAGTGATCACTTTAATACGCTATTTTCGATCTAGTTCGACGGAGAAGCCCAGTGTTCATAAGCAATTGATTTTAAAAAATCTTTAAATTCATTATTATTATTTGTTTATTTTTACAGTTTAAAATCCATACATAATTTTGTACACTGATATTTATTTAATGTTTAAAGAAAATTATATAAATGTTCTAATCACATGCAGTTATGGTAAAAATAAACCGTTTCTTTTGAAAACATTTTAATCTGATATCTTGACTCTTTAGTAACATATTTAAGGAAATAGAGTAGGAATACCACTTTCATACCCTGCCCAAATTCTAGTTTTGTACCAAAGAACTTTTACTAAAAAAACACGTTTCTGTGCCATGTCCTCGCACTAACATTTTTAAGTATAGACGTCATCTGTGATATTCATGATATAATTATAATGATTTAAAATTTGTAAGCTAAATCTTGTACAGAATGCCAAATATCTCACTACTTAAACTCAAACGTCAATGATGGACGAAATCACTTTAAAAACCACACTGTTGTATTTCGTAACACCTTATAATGGCCACTATCGTGATCTTTCATCATAGCTAGAAAAACGTACAAGTCAAAGATTTTAAACATTTTTATCACTTCACATGATACATATTTTAATTTTCAATTTTTTTTGTGTACAAAAATATTTATCCCATTCATCGACCCTTGGCTCCAGCCCTCTATTACTCAAACATATAAGAAAAAATTATTTTGGTGCACTACTTACTGACAACAGATATTTTTTAAGAGGAAAATCGTTTACATCTAGTCTACGGGCTGCAATAGGACTCCATATCTCAGAATGTCACTTCCGTACCTGTCACTTTCATACCCCTAAGTTAAAAAAGAGATTCTTTTTCTAGTTTTCGTGCATTAGAACTTTTTTTTTCTAACGTTTGGCTAAAACAAAAGACATGTGTCTCGGCATTTGGTCTAATTTGCAAATATAAGGCCTCACCTAATATTGTAATTGGTGGAGGCAGAAGGTATAGGTTCTTTCAGTGTTCGATTAGTTGAGTGTAGTGGTGGTAGTAGTCTCGATTCCGGCGATGGCTCGATAAGGTAAATGTCTTTATTATGAGACAGGGTTACGCGTACTTAAAAGTAAATTAAGCTATTTGAAACTACAAAATGCGTATGAGTGGAAAATTTTTTGTATTATAATATTAAACGACGTTTTCTAGCAATACAAAACTTATTTTAGAGTATAAATAAGATCACAGTAATAATTTAATCAGAAATAATGAAGAAAAATATCAGGTACCGATTAATGGCACATCAAAAAAAAGCATGGCCCAGTTGTCCCAGTCAGTTAGAGTGTTTATGGGACATACAAAAACTGTTATATTCAACATACCGTGGTAAAAAAATATGTTGTAGCTCATAAAAATTAATANAAACCACCTGCAAGAAAAACTCTCTATTGTAAACATATTGACATACTAGACATGCAAGATCAATACATAGTTCGGACACTCTGAATAAAATATTATAAGAGGCTAAAAATATCGAAAACTTGCTGGTGTAGGGGAAACAGGCACATTGTCGAGCTCGTGTCGAAAACCTTAGATCAAAATAATATTATTTTTTATATGCAGACTAACTTATTGCTCATTTGTACGTAGGTCATTCTATCAAAAACAATTTGTTCCGTATCTCGATCGTTTTCAATATTGTATAAGAAGATATAAATAAACTTGCAGAATAAATTTCTTCTTCATACATTTAACTTCATTTACACCTTTAGAGGCGCGTTTTGCTATTTTTCTGTCAGTCTTTTTTTTATCTTTCATTTTTTAACTAAAATGAATAAATATTGTTAATTCAGTAGGTAATTACAAAAGAAAGAGTTCTATGACTGCTTACTTTTAAAGTTATGTGGACGATTTATGACTGTATTTTGATAATTAACTAACTATCAAGATGGATATCAGTTATAATTACTTCAAAACAAATTAAAATATGCTGTTCATCCTTTGACATAACAGAATAAAAGATTTGCAAGTAAAAACAACAACTTTGCTGTGTTTCATTGATCGGGCCAAAGGCATAAATATGAAGTGTACGTGTAAATACGGTTCATGCATTATGCTGTACCATTAACCGAGACCTTCAAATTTTATATGTACGTACATGGAGACAGGGTTATAAATAAAAAATCGGCATTAAAAATACTGATCTTTGTTTTTAAATATAGTTAGTAAAACTCAAGTTCATGAAAGAAAAAAACATATCTTGACAAATAATTCAATATAATTTTAAAAAATACTCAGTAAAGTGAAAGTCAAAATAGGTGCTAATTCATATTTCCTATGGTACTACAATAGCAGAATTGCAATAAACATTTTTTCCGTAATATTCCATACGCACTATGGATTTCAAAATAAAATATATATGACAAATTTGTTCACGTATAATATAATAAAAGTTGTTAACAATCCTATATATTCTTTATTATTTAAATATTAATTGATTTGGAAACATCCCATTGATTAAGACGTTGTCTTATAATCTGGACATTTACCGTACATTATTCACTTTATACCTAGGTATCGATATTAAAAATCTCTGACGCATGTGTTGCCTTAATTTATGGAACATTTTTTCAGTACGCAGAGGAATTATAAGAAGTTATTGTAAAAAAAGAGAAAAATTTATAACTTTTTTTGTTTCTATCTAACGGCAATGCGAAAACCATGTTCTATAAAATTAAGTGCGTTGTATGGCAGCGTTTTAGTTTATTTTCTTCATGGGTTTGTGACTGTATTTTTTCCAACTCATACTATATTTTGGAAACCTTATAACTGCGTTGATTCAAGTAAAGTTTTCGACTATCACAATTTGGTGTTTGAAAAAATATTCTAAGGAAATGAACGTTTTTTTTCAACGACATTACTGTATTTTTCTTCACAACATAAAACTAGACAAGATTTTTTTTAAACTCATATTATCAACAGGTAGATAGAAAACCG
>NW_019380157.1:6530-26315 GCF_000648655.2 Copidosoma floridanum | reverse complement strand
GGCCCCAAAGGATAGAAGAGCAGGGAAGATAAGCGAGTCAGAGAATATCAAGCAAGGGAGTCTGTCGTGAGAGTTGAGACGAGTTGGTCAATAATACACTCTTCCCTCACTATTATAAATAATAAACGATGTTCGAATATAAAACGTTTTTGAAATCATACTTCTATAGGCGCGTTTTGCCCTACAGAGTAAATGCACGATTTCAGATTGGTGACCTTGAGAAAAAGTCTAACGGAAGTCGATTCTCCCCCCTTCGCTTAACCCCCCGTGACGTACTTCCGTGACGTACTTCTGTTCACCCAACCCTTTGCGTACTAGCCGAGCACTTTACCCACTCTACTACGAACGCTCCCGACGTGACAGTAGAATCTCGGTTTTTGGTACTTATCTTGTGGTTCAGAACTTATTTTCAGTGTAAATTTTAATTCACTGTGGTACTTGGGCGGTACTTAGACGGCACTTTGGGTACTTGGGCAGAATGTGAAAAGCGTTACTTCGGTGGTACTTGGACAGAATTTGAGCAAGGCACTTGGGTGGTACTTGGGCTACACTCGAACCATACTTTGGCGGTACTTGGGCAGAATTTAAGCAGCGGCACTTGGGCGGCACTTGGGCGGCACTAAGGTGGTACTTGGGCGGCACTTGGGCCGTACTTTGGCAGTACTTGGCAGAATGTGAAAAGTTGCACTTGGGCAGTACTTGGGCAGAATTTGAGCAGCGGCACTTGGGCGGCACTTTGGCGGTACTTGGGCGGCACTTGGTCCGTACTTCGGCGGTACTTGGGCAGAATGGGAAAAGCGGCATTTGGGCGGTACTTGGGCAGAATATGAGCAACGGCACTTGGGCGGTACTTGGGCAGAATTTCAGCAGCGGCACTTGGGCGGCACTTGGGCGGCACTTAGACGGTACTTGGGTGGCACTCGGGCCGTACTTTGGCGGTACTTGGGCAGAAAGTGAAAAGCGGCATTTGGTCGGTACTTGGGCGGTACTTGGGCAGAATGTGAAAAGCGGCACTTGGGCGTTACTTGGGCAGAATTTAAGCAGCGGCACTTGGGCGGTACTTGGGCGGTACTCGGGTGGTACTTGGGCGGCACTTGGGCCGTACTTTAGCGGTACTTGGGCAGAATGTGAAAAGCGTTACTTCGGTGGTACTTGGACAGAATTTGAGCAAGGCACTTGGGTGGTACTTGGGCTACACTCGAACCATACTTTGGCGGTACTTGGGCAGAATTTAAGCAGCGGCACTTGGGCGGCACTTGGGCGGCACTTGGGCGGTACTTGGGCGGCACTTGGGCCGTACTTTGGCGGTACTTGGGCAGAATGTGAAAAGTGGCACTTGGGCGGTACTTGGGCAGAATTTGAGCAGCGGCACTGAAGCGGCACTTGGGCGGTACTTGGGCGGCACTTGGGCCGTACTTTGGCGGTACTTGGGCAGAATGTGAAAAGTGGCACTTGGGCGGTACTTGGGCGTCACTTGGGCCGTACTTTAGCGGTACTTGGGCCGAATGTGAAAAGTGGCACTTGGGCGGTACTCGGGCGGCACTTGNTTGCCAAATAGTAATTATTTTTTAGTTAACTAATATCTTAGAGAGAAACTTTGAAGTGTTATTGTAAACTTTACATATTTTTTTTCCAAACAAACGGCATAGAATTTGTCATTAAGAAACACATTATAAAAAAAATGTTCTAGCTTACTCTGAAGCCGAGATACAAGAAATTGACTTTTTTTGCAAAACTTTATTGCAAAAAATTTGTATATCATCTTTATGTACTTGTGCATCACACTGACAGAGCACTTCATCAATTTTATTGAAAATAAAGCTTAAAAAATCGAGAAAGTCGCATTGTCACAGCCAGCATCAGCCATGCGCTCCCATCTGTACCCCTCCCTTGCGACTATAGGTGGTCGCGTTGCGGTGCACATGGAGCAAAATACGGGCTGCGGCTGGCGTTTGAGTTTAAATAAGTTGTTGTACATATTTGTAGCGTTACATACACAGTATACTGTATTGAAAAATTGGCGTTATGTAGTTTAAGCATTTTATCCCTGAATTACGATTTTTTTTAACTTTACCAAGTACATTTTCATCGTATCATAGGAAAATAATTGATACACTGACAAGGAAGATTTTTACTTTTCTTATGCAATGGGCACTTAAAATTAGACTTGGCAAATTTTTGTTTTATACAGTTTTCTTAATTAACCTTGCATTACGATTAATTATAGCCCCACAAAAATAAAAATCGTAGCTACGCTCCTATACATCTGTAGCAAATATATTTTGCTAAAATAGTTTCTTATTCGTGTTAAAAAGGCTGCGGAAATAATTGTTGCAGCAGGGAAGTGCATAAGTGTATATCGAGCACGTTAAAAAAATATCTTTAACCTCGGACAAAATACTGGACAGAATAGACGACGAAACTGATACCGATGTCAAGCAAGATTTTGTAGATAATAACGAATGTATCTATATATATATAATATATATGATATATGGTGCATCAGATACTGAGACAGATGATAGTTATTGCGAAAGTAGATAATAAGAAATTCTAAATTTTAATGTATTCAAAAAGTTAAAATTTAATGCAAGGTAAAGGACCTAGTAGTTAATAACGACCCAGTAGTCGATCAGTCCTATGATTATGCATTGAAAATCTAACCTAACTTACATATATAGTAATTCAAAATGCGTTGTTGATCGACTGATGGGTTGTTATCGACTACTAGGTCCTTTATCTTACAAAAAAATTTAAATAAAGTTATTTTNTTTATTGTGGTATTTTTTTTATGTGTGATAGAGGTGATTTTTTGAATTAAGGACGTTTATCACAGTTAGTGGGGGAAAAGTGTGCATGTACTCGCATAGTTGTCTATGATATTCAAGAAAGTGGTACTACAGGATGGTTTGTCTAAATATTTGAGACACAATTATACTTCGAGTATTACATATAGAGTAGGAATAAGTATGTGAGTGTGACGTTATCGATGTAATCAGTGTAGGCGGTAGGAAATTATTTTTAAATCATCGGAAGATTCGATGAAACCGATGAAACTACATAGTCTTATACTGGCCAGCCTTCATATTGTTTATGTTGTATTGAGCCATAAAATTAATATTTATATGCCGAGTGCCCAGAGAAGGACGTAGTGCACTATAATATGAAAAAAAAAATTTATGTTTACAGTTGTATTATTTGCTATATAATTTTATAGAAGTATAATTTCTTTCTTGGATACCCAAGTACCCACTGTCCACTGGTTCTTATCTTGCGTGCTCCCCAAGCCGCCGTTTTTCTACGAAACAGAGTGTAGCTAAGTACTGAATTCATCTGGTTTGCCGCATGCCATCTAACTTTGACGCACTTCACTTTGTTCACATTTAATTTCTATACTGACGTGGAGTAGCTGCGTGCGCATTTCGGCATATTTCATGCTTTTGTAATATCAAAATTTATATATTGTGTGTATACCTTGACCTCGGCCCCGTTGAGCCGCAGGAAGAAGGTTTCCGTCATTATAACCACGGTTGACAGCAGCAAGAATGGTGTTTGGAGCTGGTCGACGGCGTTCTGGAAACCTTTGAGCATACATGCGCCCAGCACCTTCAGCATTAAAATGGCACCAACCATACATAAGCACCATATCCATGTACTCGCGATAGTTGTATGCCTGCGCTCCACCTGCACGAATGCCAGCCATTCCTATATTCGATAAACAATGAATTTGTTGGGTGCTAATATGGTTAATATGGCTAATACAGCGCCATAATACCTAAGTAATTAGATTTTTTTCTTTAACATGTACAATGTTTAAGGAAAAGCCACTGCTCCAGAGCAAATTTGCTTTGTTTAATGAGCTCAGCGCCGCGTAGTGTTTAGTGTTTAAGTATGGAGTATGGTCCTGACTTTATCTTGTAAGAGGCTTAAAATTGCATTGCAAACTATTTAAAAAACGAAAATATAAAAAAACGAAGACTTTTATCCCATGGGATGTACACATTTTTCAAAAACCCTGTACAGAAAAGTACCGACTTTTGACACAGTGTGGCAGTAACAGTAATATATACTCTCTCATATCAGTCGTGCCTTACTGTGTTTTTGCTTAAATTTAGCCGCTTGTTAGCTTATATCTCAGCTTTTATTAATTTAGGAGAAATTTTACGACCATCAATATCTTCGTCATCAAATTTCCTACAAAATAGATACTTTTTCGAATCCATTACTGTTAATAAAAATTTTCGATCGACGTAGAAAAAAAATTTTATCAATTTGAACGTAACTACGAGAAAATACAGATATAAGTTGCACTTGAAAATTTGAAATTAACAGCAATTTGTATAAGTTAAAACTAAGTTTAAAAAACGTTTACAAATCAATATATATTCCTCTGAAATGTTCTATTAGGGCACTTTGTTGCAGGTACAGTTGCATGCATCCTTTTTGCAACTTCATGTGGTATTGTTAGCTAAGGTGCAGTTGCTCTCTTCCTGGAGTTAAAGCTGTTAGCGCATCTCTCTGCGTCCCCTAACCTAAAACTGTTCGTGAGGGAAGTTGGTCATGTGACTAGTGTGCCGGTGTGCATCACACTGACAGAGCACTTTATCAATTTTATTGAAAATAAAGCTTAAAAAATCGAGAAAGTCGCATTGTTACAGCCAGCATCAGCCATGCGCTCCCATCTGTACCCCTCCCTTGTGACTATAGGTGGTCGCGTATCGGTGCACATGAAGCAAAATACGGGCTGCGGCTGGCGTTTGAGTTTAAATAAGTTGTTGTACATGTTTGTAGCGTTACATACACAGTATACTGTATTAAAAAATTGGCATTATGTAGTTTAAGCATTTTATCCCTGAATTACGATTTTAAGGAGTAGTAAAGGACCTAGTAGTTAATAACGACCCAGTATTCGATCAGTCCTATGATTATGCATTGAAAATCTAACCTAACTTACATATATAGTAATTCAAAATGCGTTGATGATCGACTACTAGGTTATTTATTTTACAAAAAAATTTAAATAAAGTTATTTTTTAATGGAATTAATTTTTATATTTAATTTGTAAAATAAGCATGTCCAATGTATAATACTATGTTTGTTACAGTACAATCTTGTACAACAACTTATTTAAACTTTAACGCCAGCCGCAGCCCGTGTTTTGCCCCATGCACACAGCAACGTCGGCCACCTAGTCGCAAGGGAGGGGTTCAGACGGGAGCGCATAGCTTCCGCCGGTTGTTACAATGCGACTTTCTCGATTTTTTTTAGCTTTATTTTGAATGAAATTGATAAAGTGCTGTCAGTGTGATGCACAAGTACATGAAGATGATATACACATTTTTATGCAATATAGTTTAGTTATTAGATTGTTATTGNATATTGTGATTGTTTAATAAGAATTTGGTTAGTAATTTTTTTTAGAAAAAAGTAAATAAAGAAAAAAAAAAAGGTAGTGACAAGATGTTTTCGTTGGTACTATGATATGACAAGAAAATTACGTGGAATGTGCTCAAGACCACGGATGTGAAAGTCAACCCAGCAGAGATAATCGCTCAATGGGGGAAACGATGGTACCGGCAAAAGTGTTGACGACTAGTGGTAAATAGTGAATATACCTTCACTGTCTTCTAACCTTAAAGTTTCACCTTCGCTACTTGATTTTTTTTTCTCGACGGAAAAATAACATACGTAAATCGTTATTTAACACTGCTTGTACAGGTGAAAATAAAAAGAGGGGCTGATGTAGTGTTGAAAGTTGTCTCTCTCGTACATCTGTCTTATGTCCTTCGTTAGTCTGAACTTCGGCTCCTAATAAGGAGGATTTGCGTAGGAGTTCTCTCGTTCTACGGGGAAAACTAACAATTTAACATCAGCAGATCTCTTTGGCTATGTTTATTTTAAACAGATATCCCTAATACACAGTATCTTTCTTTATTCTATACACTACACTACGCTTAACATCATAGCAGTGCCTCCACCTTGCACCAAGCAAGCCATGAGCGCGCGTCCACTACGTCCTGCTTGTCCTGTACCACAAGGAGCTTTTTCTCTAATGCGTACCGGTTCTTGTCAAATACTTATACGTGCACATATTATACGTACTTTAACAACAACCGCATGATACTCTACAGATGTGTCCTCTCTCTCTTATTACCCTGTCCCTATGTATCTCTCTCTCTCAAAGATTATATTCTCTCTCTTACACTTTGCTTCTGCTCGCCAAGTTATCCTGCGCTCTCTTCCTCTTGTTCGGTACAATCTTGTACAACAACTTATTTAAACTCTAACGCCATTCGCAGCCCATGTTTTGCCCCATGCACACAGCAACGTCGGCCACCTACCGTGTGTTACAGTAGCGCTCTCCGACAACTTACCAACAACTTCAACATGACGCAAGATATCGTAAGACATAATTAAGTTGTCGGTAAGTTGTCAGAGAGCGTTACTGGAACACACCCCTAGTCGCAAGGGAGGGGAACAGATAAGAGCGCATAGCTTCCGCTGGTTGTTACAATGCGACTTCCTCGATTTTTTTTAGCTTTATTTTAAATGAAATTGATAAAGTGCTGTCAGTGTGATGCACAAGTACATGAAGATGATATACACATTTTTATGCAATATAGTTTAGTTTTTAGATTGTTATAGCAAAAATTATTAATTTCTTTTATCTTGGCTTCAGAGTAAGCTTGAGCGTTCATTTTTATTCAAATGTGTTTTTTTTTATGACAAATACAATACCGTTTGTTTGTAACAATATACAAAATTGTTTGAGATATTGGAAATTGTTTAATTTGCAAAATAAAATTTTTCGTGGCAAAACGTAGAAAGTTTACAAGAATCGTATATGGTTTAATGAGTTAATAAACAGTGAAATTAAATATAATAGCAAATTTTAATAGCTGTCTTTTTGAAATTATACCTACTTATTTTTAATTTTGAATATTTTACGACGTTGATTTCTGCTATCTCCTCACACCTCGAAATTGTCGTTGCGGCTGCGGAATACCAAAAAATGTGGCTACTCAACGAAGATTTCTCTTCAAAACATCAATCAGGAGTGGCCCAGGCAAACAAACAAAAAAAAGTAACAGGAGAGACCTCCCAAGCTCTTGCGCGTGTTTTGTTTTAAGTCGCTTTTTGTCCTTGTATGCGCTATCTTTTTTTTTTGGCTCGGTCTTTTTAAGGTGTGCAGTATAAGTGTAAGTCACGCGTTCATCGACCGCACCTATCTATATATGCGCACACATCGATACATATTTGGGTCATTCTACTAAAACCGGCATATTTTAGGGCTGGAATAGACAAACGTTTAAAATGGATTTTGAATTGTTAAAATATATTTTTCATACTATCCATAACCATGATCAGCTAAAATTTTTGGACTCTGCTAGATCCGCACGTTAAATAATTTTTTGACTTTATTTCATTTTTGAAAAATAGAAACGTTAGGGGCTCTTATAAATTCGTTAAATCGATATTGTGATGCCACCTTCCGAGTCGATAACCGAATGCTTCAAAAATATACGTGACATTTTGTGGCGTTATGGGTTTAAAAAAAAGGAGCGTTACGGGCTCTTACAAATATATAAAATCTAGATTGTAACGCACCAAATAAAACTTCGCTACTGCATCTATTTATCATATACAAAAAAAAAAGATATATTTAAACCGGCACTTTCCGAGTCGATAATGTAACACCTCTCCAAGATACATGATATTCCTTAGCATTACGGGCTCTTAGTTTTTATTTTGAGGAGACAAAATCTTCAAATTTACGAGTCTGTAGAACTGGCTTATTGGAATAGGAAATTCAGAAAAAATTTCTGCAAAATCTTTGACTTTTGTAGAATGTAAAACTCTCTAATTGAAATGCTTAATTTCCATTGCGTGCGTTTGTAAAAAATTTTTCGTTGAAATGTTAAATTTATAAGATTTAGGTCGCTAGTATTTTACATTTTCTATAATAAAAGCTTGTAACTGCGTACGTCAAACAATTTGAATTGGCCTTTTGAACGCAGCAGAATAAAGGAAAAATTGGAAGAAATATTGTAGTAGCTATTTAAAAAATTTTACACAACTATTTCTGTTTAAATCCATGACTTCATTTTATATTATAACTTGATTTAATGTTATCTTCTATTTATGTGAGAGGTAATAAGAGATCATTATAAAAAATGTGAAAGGATAGAACGTTGTTGTCATGGCAATATACATATATTTTGATTTACATTCTTATATTAAAATATAAGTCTGTTGACAGCAAAAAAAAGTAAGCAATTGGAAAAAAAAAATCTAAGTACGAAATAAGAACATAGTTGAGGATATTGTGATTGTTTAATAAGAATTTAGTTAGTAATTTATTTTAGAAAAAAGTAAATAAAGAAAAAAAAAAGGAAGTGACAAGATGTTTTCGTTGGTACTATGGGATGACAAGAAAATTACGTGGAATGTGCTCAAGACCACGGATGTGAAAGTCAACCGAGCAGAGACAATTGCTAAATGGGGTAAACGATGGTATCCTGCAAAAGTGTTGACGACTACTGGTAAATAGTGAATATACCTTTACTGTTTTCTAACCTTAAAGTTTCACCTTCGCTACTTAATTTTTTTTTCTCAACGGGAAAATAACATACGTAAATCGTTATTTAACACTGCTTGTACATGTGAAAATAAAAAGGGGGGGCTGATGTAGTGTTGAAAGTTGTCTCTCTCGTACATCTAACTTGTGTCCCTCGTTAGTCTGAACTTCGGCTCCTTATAAGAAAGATTTGCGTAGGAGTTCTCTTGTTTTAAAGGTAAAACTAACAATTTAACATCAGCAGATCTCTTTGTATAAGTATTATTGTAGCCTAAATCTAGAGGACAAAAGCTACATTATTACGCTTAGCCTCATAGACACGTATAAAACAAGGAAAGCATAAAGTTCTGTAAATATAATATTCCTGAATAAAAAAGGTGAAAAGCAAGAGCCACAAAAAAACACTATTCAGGCTTTAGAAAATCATTTTATTCATGATTTATAGAACTCTAAAACTAGGACAACTTCATGAAAATACCGCCACATTTTAAAATCACGTTCGGTTCGCTCATTCATAAAACGCTGAATGTTATATGCTGGTGTGCATTTTAAAAATATACTTCGGGTTTTGAATTGGTTGCAGCCCCTAATGGACGTAGTTAGCGTAAAAACTTTCTTTTTAATAAATTTTTTCGAACATTAAGTTCACATAACCAAACAAGGTTATGTTTCCGAGAGCTAAAAATGACTGTAATTACCAAATGTGATAGAAAGAAAGTAATAACAATCATTCAGACCATGTATGGTCCCCTAATGGCTGACTATGACCGAAAATGGCCGAAAAAAGGCTATTTTTTTGAATATCTTGACATTTTGCACGGTGAGGTTAGGTTTTTTAACTCTGAAAAAAATCAGGGCAACTAGTTTTAGTACCTTGTAAAGATATTTATACGTTTTACAATTATCGCAGCCCCTAATGGACGTAGGTAGCGTGAACACGTGTTTTTTTCGAATTTTTTTTAACACTGAGATAACATAACCAAACAAGGTTATGTTTCCGAGAGCTAAAAATGACTGTAAGTACCAAATGTGATACAAAGACAGTAATAACAATCATTCAGACCCTGTATGGGCTTCTAATGGCTGACTATGACCGAAAATGGCAGAAAAAAGGCTATTTTCTTGAATTTCTTGACATTTTGCACGGTGAGGTTAGGTTTCCTAATTCTGAAAAAAATCAGGGCAACTAGTTTTAGTACCTTGTAATGATATTTATACGTTTTACAATTATCGCAGCCCCTAATGGACGTAGGTAGCGTAAAAACGTCTGTTTTCCGACTTTTTTTTAATTTCAGGAGCTTATTGCCCTTTAAGGTTATGTTTTCGAGGCCTATAAAGTACTTTATTTATTTTTTTCAACCATAGGTATGCAGAAATATTTATTTTGGATTTTTTTCACCTTTTATTACTGAGAGGTGTAGTGCTTAATGTTCGTTTTACACGTATGTTACTCTGATTGTTAATAATTATGTTTCAAATGGTTAGATGTTGATTTTTTTTTTTACGGTATTATACACCTCTTGCCGTTGGTTTATTGGGTTATTTACGACAAAAACAAAAAATTTTTTTGTTGGATTTTCTTTGGGCTCCAACGTTTAAAACTTCAAAAACTTCAAACACATCAGTTGAATCTCGATGAACCTCGATGAACCAATAACCCTCTTCCTGGAGTTCAAGCTGTTAGCGCATCTCTCTGCGTCCCCTAACCTAAAACTGTTCGTGAGGGAAGTTGGTCATGTGACGAGTGTGCCGGTCATACAGTATGGTATGGTATCTACTGTTGTTTGTATCTGTTCCTACATTGTCAACTGTGCTTGCTGCCTACTGCTCGTGAGCACAATGATGAGAGTCTGCCTGGCTGGGTCGTTTGCTGCTGTGTTTTGACAAGTTCATGGTTTCTGCTGACCTGAACTATGGGAGAGAGTACTGAGGTTGACAGTTTCTCCAATTTTGTGACGCCTGCGGTTGTGTGGGTGAAGAGGCTTACTGAGGATGATATTGTCAAGCTGCTTCACCACACGAGTAAATGCCGAGAAGCCCTCTTCGATGACTACAAAATTGAAAAAATCACTACTAGGATACAGACTATTTTTGACTAACTCGTTCTGTGATGCCATCACCAAGATTTCTTTTGCTTACTCGGCTAAGCTTGGTGAAGAGCGTGCCAATGAGGCATGTAAATCACAGCTTGATGAGGCTTGTCGCTCTGTATCTCAGATGGCTGATAGACTAACCCTGTCGTCGAGTCCTGCTGCTGGTCGGGCTGCTTCATCCTTGCTTTCATTTGCAGATATACTGGTTGGTGCACATCCGGGGGGGGGGGGTGACCTTTCCCTCGTCGCCGTTGTGACAGCAAGTTGCTGTTGAGCTAATACTAGTAAAAGCTTTGGTCTTCTTGCATTCTGATTATTGTTCTCCTCTCCTTTCGGAACTACCGGCTGAGATGAACTTAAAGCTGATGCAATGCTAGAATGCTGTCTCGCGCTTCATTAGGGGGACATGTAAATGGGAGCACATATCTCCAGTCTACAAGAAGTATTCTGTCTTAAGTTTGGATTGTAGAATAAACTATATGGTCATCTGCTTACTTACCTCCGTCCTGCGCACAGCCTCGACATCATACTTGAGAGATTTTTTACAATTCAAGCCTATTTGTGCTGTCTGTTCTACTCGGTCTAGTTCTCTTGATCTTGTGGGCCCTGAGACAAGAACTGAATTGTTCAATTGTAGTTTTACTGTAGGGACTAGAATATACTCTGACAAAATGCCCATGTCTAGTAAGTTGTTTCTTATAATGTTATTCAATATGATTTTTTACATTTATTTATAGATGATAAACGATACTTGCAACAGCTGGTTGTCTTGCCTAATGGAACTTTTGCTCATGCAGATGGCTCTGCACCAGGTAAGAAAATCTATACTTTTTGCAATTACAGTATATTTTAACACAAGGATGCAAAGTACAAACATCGCGTCCGAAGCAAAGTAAAGTAATGTTTCTACGTATTAAAAGATGAACAATTTTTTTTAGATAAATTGTCGTCACAAGAGGGGTCGAGAAAAAAAAATTCGATGATAGATCAATCGACGCAAAGTATATTTCTTTACTAATTCTAATGCAACTAATATTATATACCGTATTGTGTAATTATACATTGCATTTTTACAGCTGAACAATATAATTACACAGAACTGACCAAAAAAATAACGCAGGCTACCCAATCAACACAAAGTAATAATTGTTTGTACACATGTTAATATGAATTATGATATCATTTACTTTATCTAATATTTTTATATTGTTTCAGCTGATGAGTAAAGTGGTTCAGAAGCAATAATGGGAACAGGTGCGGGTTATATATTATAAATACATGCAAAATCCTAATAAATAGTAGTTTTAGTTATATAAGCGCCATAACCATCTGAACTGTAGTGTGGCCTGAGGGACCTGCGAAGCAGGGCCCAAAGATCAGTAAGCTAGCCCTGGTTAAATGGCGCTTATATGGCAAATTGTGATTATTTTTAAAGATGACACAGTCAACGTCAAATGGTCTCGAAAAACGTTTCGAGGTAAGAAATAGTATTCTTACCATGGATGCATGGTATGACTTAGCCAAAGTGTAACCCATGCCAGGCCCAATCTAGATATACCAATTATTTGTTTAATAATATTAATCATAATTATAAATGATAATAAAAACTATTAAATTATAAATATTTAAAANACATAACCAAACAAGGTTATGTTTCCGAGAGCTAAAAATGACTGTAAGTACCAAATATGATACAAAGACAGTAATAACAATCATTTAGATCCTGTATGGTCCCCTAATGGCTGACTATGATCGAAAATGGCCGAAAAAAGGCTATTTTCTTGAATATCTTGACATTTTGCACGGTGAGGTTAGGTTTCCTAATTCTGAAAAAAATCAGGGCAACTAGTTATAGTACCTTGTAAGAATATTTATACGTTTCACAATTATCGCAGCCCCTAATCGACGTAAGTAGCGTAAAAACGTGTTTTTTTTTAAAGTTTTTCTAACATTGTGATCACATAACTAAACTAGGTTATGTTTCCGAGAGCTAAAAATGACTGTAAGTACCAAATGTGATACAAAGACAGTAATAACAATCATTCAGACCCTGTATGGGCTTCTAATGGCTGACTATGACCGAAAATGGCCGAAAAAAGTATATTTTCTTGAATATCTTGACATTTTACACGGTGAGGTTAGGTTTCCTAATTCTGAAAAAAATCAGGGCAACTAGTTTTAGTACCTTGTAAGAATATTTATACGTTTTACAATTATCGCAGCCCCTAATGGACGTAGGTAGCGTGAACACGTGTTTTTTTCGATTTTTTTTTAACACTGAGATAACATAACCAAACAAGGTTATGTTTCCGAGAGCTAAAAATGACTGTAAGTACCAAATGTGATACAAAGACAGTAATAACAATCATTCAGACCCTGTATGGGCTTCTAATGGCTGACTATGACCGAAAATGGCCGAAAAAAGTATATTTTCTTGAATATCTTGACATTTTGCACGGTGAGGTTAGGTTTCCTAATTCTGAAAAAAATCAGGGCAACTAGTTATAGTACCTTGTAAGAATATTTATACGTTTTACAATTATCGCAGCCCCTAATGGACGTAAGTAGCGTAAAAACGTGTTTTTTTTTGAAGTTTTTCTAACATTATGATCACATAACTAAACTAGGTTATGTTTCCGAGAGCTAAAAATGACTGTAAGTACCAAATGTGATACAAAGACAGTAATAACAATCATTCAGACCCTGTATGGGCTTCTAATGGCTGACTATGACCGAAAATGGCCGAAAAAAGTATATTTTCTTGAATATCTTGACATTTTACACGGTGAGGTTAGGTTTCCTAATTCTGAAAAAAATCAGGGCAACTAGTTTTAGTACCTTGTAAGAATATTTATACGTTTTACAATTATCGCAGCCCCTAATGGACGTAGGTAGCGTGAACACGTGTTTTTTTCGATTTTTTTTTAACACTGAGATAACATAACCAAACAAGGTTATGTTTCCGAGAGCTAAAAATGACTGTAAGTACCAAATGTGATACAAAGACAGTAATAACAATCATTCAGACCCTGTATGGGCTTCTAATGGCTGACTATGACCGAAAATGGCCGAAAAAAGTATATTTTCTTGAATATCTTGACATTTTGCACGGTGAGGTTAGGTTTCCTAATTCTGAAAAAAATCAGGGCAACTAGTTATAGTACCTTGTAAGAATATTTATACGTTTTACAATTATCGCAGCCCCTAATGGACGTAAGTAGCGTAAAAACGTGTTTTTTTTTGAAGTTTTTCTAACATTATGATCACATAACTAAACTAGGTTATGTTTCCGAGAGCTAAAAATGACTGTAAGTACCAAATGTGATACAAAGACAGTAATAACAATCATTCAGACCCTGTATGGGCTTCTAATGGCTGACTATGACTGAAAATGGCAGAAAAAAGGCTATTTTCTTGAATTTCTTGACATTTTGCACGGTGAGGTTAGGTTTTCTAATTCTGAAAAAAATCAGGGCAACTAGTTTTAGTACCTTGTAATGATATTTATACGTTTTACAATTATCGCAGCCCCTAATGGACGTAGGTAGCGTAAAAACGTCTGTTTTCCGACTTTTTTTTAATTTCAGGAGCTTATTGCCCTTTAAGGTTATGTTTTCGAGGCCTATAAAGTACTTTATTTATTTTTTACAACCATAGGTATGCAGAAATATTTATTTTGGATTTTTTTCACCTTTTATTACTGAGAGGTGTAGTGCTTAATGTTCGTTTTACACGTATGTTACTCTGATTGTTAATAATTATGTTTCAAATGGTTAGATGTTGATTTTTTTTTTTACGGTATTATACACCTCTTGCCGTTGGTTTATTGGGTTATTTACGACAAAAACAAAAAATTTTTTTGTTGGATTTTCTTTGGGCTCCAACGTTTGAAACTTCAAACACATCAGTTGAATCTCGATNTTGGTTTATTGGGTTATTTACGACAAAAACAAAAAATTTTTTTGTTGGATTTTCTTTGGGCTCCAACGTTTAAAACTTCAAAAACTTCAAACACATCAGTTGAATCTCGATGAACCTCGATGAACCAATAACCCTCTTCCTGGAGTTCAAGCTGTTAGCGCATCTCTCTGCGTCCCCTAACCTAAAACTGTTCGTGAGGGAAGTTGGTCATGTGACGAGTGTGCCAGTCATACAGTATGGTATGGTATCTACTGTTGTTTGTATCTGTTCCTACATTGTCAACTGTGCTTGCTGCCTACTGCTCGTGAGCACAATGATGAGAGTCTGCCTGGCTGGGTCGTTTGCTGCTGTGTTTTGACAAGTTCATGGTTTCTGCTGACCTGAACTATGGGAGAGAGTACTGAGGTTGACAGTTTCTCCAATTTTGTGACGCCTGCGGTTGTGTGGGTGAAGAGGCTTACTGAGGATGATATTGTCAAGCTGCTTCACCACACGAGTAAATGCCGAGAAGCCCTTTTCGATGACTACAAAATTGAAAAAATCACTACTAGGATACAGACTATTTTTGACTAACTCGTTCTGTGATGCCATCACCAAGATTTCTTTTGCTTACTCGGCTAAGCTTGGTAAAGAGCGTGCCAATGAGGCATGTAAATCACAGCTTGATGAGGCTTGTCGCTCTGTATCTCAGATGGCTGATAGACTAACCCTGTCGTCGAGTCTTGCTGCTGGTCGGGCTGCTTCATCCTTGCTTTCATTTGCAGATATACTGGTTGGTGCACATCCGGGGGGGGGGGTGACCTTTCCCTCGTGGCCGTTGCGACAGCAAGTTGCTGTTGAGCTAATACTAGTAAAAGCTTTGGTCTTCTTGCATTCTGATTATTGTTCTCCTCTCCTTTCGGAACTACCGGCTGAGATGAACTTAAAGCTGATGCAATGCTAGAATGCTGTCTCGCGCTTCATTAGGGGGACATGTAAATGGGAGCACATATCTCCAGTCTACAAGAAGTATTCTGTCTTAAGTTTGGATTGTAGAATAAACTATATGGTCATCTGCTTACTTACCTCCGTCCTGCGCACAGCCTCGACATCATACTTGAGAGATTTTTTACAATTCAAGCCTATTTGTGCTGTCTGTTCTACTCGGTCTAGTTCTCTTGATCTTGTGGGCCCTGAGACAAGAACTAAATTGTTCAATTGTAGTTTTACTGTAGGGACTAGAATATACTCTGACAAAATGCCCATGTCTAGTAAGTTGTTTCTTATAATGTTATTCAATATGATTTTTTACATTTATTTATAGATGATAAACGATACTTGCAACAGCTGGTTGTCTTGCCTAATGGAACTTTTGCTCATGCAGATGGCTCTGCACCAGGTAAGAAAATCTATACTTTTTGCAATTACAGTATATTTTAACACAAGGATGCAAAGTACAAACATCGCGTCCGAAGCAAAGTAAAGTAATGTTTCTACGTATTAAAAGATGAACAATTTTTTTTAGATAAATTGTCGTCACAAGAGGGGTCGAGAAAAAAAAATTCGATGATAGATCAATCGACGCAAAGTATATTTCTTTACTAATTCTAATGCAACTAATATTATATACCGTATTGTGTAATTATACATTGCATTTTTATAGCTGAACAATATAATTACACAGAACTGACCAAAAAAATAACGCAGGCTACTCAATCGACACAAAGTAATAATTGTTTGTACATATGTTAATATGAATTATGATATCATTTACCTTATCTGATATTTTTATATTGTTTCAGCTGATGAATATAGTGGTTTAGAAGCAATAATGGAAACAGGTGCGGGTTATATATTATAAATACATGCAAAATCCTAATAAATAGTAGTTTTCGTTATCTAAGCGACATAACCATCTGAACTGTAGTGTGGCCCGAGGGACCCAAAGATCAGTAAGCTAGCCCTGGTTAAATGGCGCTTATATGGCAAATCGTGTTTTTTTTAAAGATGGCACAGTCAACGTCAAATGGTCTCGAAAAACGCTTCGAGGTAAAAAATAGTATTCTTACCATGGATGCATGGTATAACTTAGCCAAAGTGTAACCTATGCCAGGCCCAATCTAGACATACCAATTATTTGTTTAATAACATTAATCATGATTATAGATGATAATAAAAACTATTAAATTATAAATATTTAAATATTTAATCATCATGACATACATTACAGATGCTTCAACATCTGAGAAGGCTGTTTCTATTGATACACGTAGTGACCAAATTGGACAGAACAAAGTAAGAATTGTTTATGATTAATAGATATACCATTGGTTACATTTAAATATTTAATCATCATGACATACATTACAGATGCTTCAACATCTGAGAAGGCTGTTTCTGTTGATACACGTAGTGACCAAATTATACAGAACAAAGTAAGAATTTTTTATGATTAATAGATATAGCATTGGTTACATTAACATCTATATAGAGCAAGAGTCAGAGCTTATTAATTTCACTTCTCGGGCCTGTCGTCATCCACTAACCAAAAACCCTTGCTTCGCATGGGTCTTCAATGTTAGCGAATAATACAATTCCTCTAATTTTGTCTTAAATATTACCCACTATGAGCAACAATCAAATTATTTTTGATAATTTTAATAGCCAATCAGCCACAAATTTTGGGTCGAAGCAACAGAAAAAAAACTATACATTAAGTTCTTATTTATCCTCTCATGGCTGCCTTTAACGACGGAAGTGCATCAGTGAGTTTCCTCCCTTGTAATGTAATTTATTATTGCGGAATACGTAAAACTGCTTGGAAATTGTTCAGTGGAAGTTGATGAGAAGGATTTATTGAGAATTCTTAAGGAATCAAAAACAAAAAGCGACGTAGCAAGGAAATTGATAATGTTAATTATTGGGCCTGATGATCTAAAAAATATGACTCCCACTGGCAAAGGCGGATTTCAGAAAATACCCGAAAATATTTACAATACCGTGTTTGGTAAGATATATACAACTATATAACATAATGTACATTAAAAAAGATAAGTATTACCAGATAAAATTCTTACAACTAAACTAGGTTATGTTTCCGAGAGCTAAAAATGACTGTAAGTACCAAATGTGATACAAAGACAGTAATAACAATCATTCTATATTATAACTTGATTTAATGTTATATTCTATTTATGTATGAGGTAATAAGAGATTATTATAAAAAATGTGAAAGGATAGAACGTTGTTGTCATGGCAATATACATATATTTTGATTTACATTCTTATATTAAAATATAAGTCTGTTGACAGCAAAAAAAAGTAAGCAATCGGAAAAAAAAATATCTAAGTAGGAAATAAGAACATAGTTGAGGATATTGTGATTGTCTAATAAGAATTTGGTTAGTAATTTTTTTTTGGAAAAAAGTAAATAAAGAAACAAAAAAAAGGTAGTGACAAGATGTTTTCGTTGGTACTATGAGATGACAAGAAAATTACGTGGAATGTGCTCAAGACCACGGATGTGAAAGTCAACCCAGCAGAGACAATCGCTAAATTGGGGAAACGATGGTATCCTGCAAAAGTGTTGATGACTAGTGGTAAATAGTGAGTATACCTTCGCTGTCTTTTAACCTTACAGTTTTACCTTCGCTACTTGATTTTTTTTTCTCAACGGGAAAATAACATACGTAAATCGTTATTTAACACTGCTTGTACACGTAAAAATAAAAAAGGGGGGGCTGATGTAGTGTTAAAAGTTGTCTCCCTCGTACATCTGTCTTGTGTCCCTCGTTAGTCTGAACTTCGGCTCCTAATAAGGAGGATTTGCGTAGGAGTTCTCTCGTCCTACAGGGAAAACTAACATATTAACATCAGCAGATCTCTTTGACTATGTTTATTTCAAACAGATATCCTTAATACACAGTATCTTTCTTTATTCTATACACTACACTACGCTTCACATCATAGCAGTACCTCCACCTTGCACCAAGGAAGCCACGAGCGCGAGTCCACTACGTCCTGCTCGTCCTGGCCACAAGGGGCTTTTTCTCTAATGCGTACCGGTTATTGTCAAATACTTATATGTGCACATATTATACGTACTTTAACAACAACCCCATGATACTTTACAGATGTGTCCTCTCTCTCTTATTACCCTGTCCCTATATATATATCTCTCTCTTTCAAAGATTATATTCTCTCTCTTACACTTTTCTCCTGCTCGTCAAGTCATTCCTGCGCTCTCTTGCTCTCGTTCTCTATCTATTCTAGTTGTCCTTTCTCTATCTCTCTCGCCCGTAAGTAGCGTAATGGTCGTAGTTTTGGTGTGCCCTGTTTAGATACTCCCCCTGCCTTTCATCTGTTCTTGGGCACTTTGTTGCAGGTACAGTTGCATGCATCCTTTTTGCAACTCCATGTGGTATTGTTAGCCAAGGTGCAGTTGCCCTCTTTCTGGAGTTAAAGCTGTTAGCGCATCTCTCTGCATCCCCTAACCTAAAACTGTTCGTGAGGGAAGCTGGTCATGTGACGAATGTGCCGGTCATATAGTATATTATCTACTGTTGTTTGTGTCTATTCCTACATTGTCAACTGTGCTTGATGCCTACTGCTCGTAAGCACAATGATGAGAGTCTGCCTGGCTGGGTCGTCTGCTGCTGTGTTTTGACAAGTGAATGGTGTCTGCTGACCTGAACTATGGGAGAGAGTACTGAGGTTGACAGTTTCTCCAATTTTGTGACGCCTGCGGTTGCGTGGGTGAAGAGGCTTACTGAGGATGATATTGTCAAGCTGCTTAACCACACGAGTGAAAGCCGAGAAGCCCTCTTCGATGACTACAAAATTGAAAAAGTCACTACTAGGATACAGACTATTTTTGACTAACGCGTTCTGTGATGCCATCACCCAGATTTCTTTTGCTTACTCGGCTAAGCCCGCTAAAGAGCGTGCCAATGAGGCATGTAAATCACAGCTTGATAAGGCTTGTCGCTCTGTCTCTCAGACGGCTGATAGACTAACCCTGTCGTCGAGTCTTGCTGCTGGTCGGGCTACTCCATCCTTGCTTTCATTTGCAGATATACTGGTTGGTGGACATCCGGGGGGGTGACCTTTCCCTCTTGGCCCTTGTGACAGCAAGTTGCTGTTGAGCTACTACTAGTAAAAGCTTTGGTCTTCTCGCCTTTTGATTATTGTTCTCCTCTCCTTTTGGAACTACC
>NW_019380156.1:20620-32041 GCF_000648655.2 Copidosoma floridanum | reverse complement strand
ATCACTATCATCATCATGAATATCATCATTATTATTATTATCATTATATTTATTACTATTATTTTTTTATTTTTGAGGTCGTCCAGAATGCCTTTATGGACGATAAAAGAGTGTTCAAACCCTTGCTTGTGTAAGACTTGTTGTGACCATACCCACTAAACTGGCAAGACCTTTTTTTTGAGACACCCAGCTCAGAGTTTGCTCTCGCATTTACACTCCAAGCCAGGGCCATGGAAACTTCGCCCCTGGTTTAGGCTTTATTTAGTGATTTCGTTACCAACACGTCTTGTAACTTTTGCGTTCTCTAAGGTATCTAGTTTTTGTCATGCATCCAAACTGCTCTTTTTTTGTTTTCTTAGAGTAAAGGAGCAAAATAATAAAAAGTTGTTTCTCAGCGCAAGCCCAAATCTGGCATCCCTCAACAAAGGTGCATGGAGCGCACCCACCGCAGAGCCCATGGGGTGGAAACCTAGGCCACCGGCGTACAGCCGCTCATCGGTAAGAAGGTGACAAAGCGAAGTGGCCCTTAGGAGCCTGCCTACATTCAAGCAATCACGCAATCCTCAATACCGCATACTAATCACCCTGCGACATCACCTTGAACGCCTAGCTTCTAGAAAAAAAGTAATATAATAAAAAATAAGAAAAAAAAAAAAATAAAAAAAAAAAAAAGTCAATCCTATGGTATGGGTACAGTGGGTGTGCAACCTTGACTATCNTAAAAGAGCAGACCGGAGATCAACTAAGTATCTTTTTTTTTCCTCGTCTTTTTAAAACTTTATGCCTTTAAATTTTTTCAAATTTATGAAGCATTAAAAAAAAAAAAAAATGATTGAGAACTATTTTTTAGATATCAATAGCTTTCTTCTTTTTAAATGTTTATAGTTGTTTTAATCTACGACCACGCAATAAATTATTTTAATTTTGATTTGTCACGATACCATTGGATTAATTAAAAATAAGTGAAGATGGCTGATATTGATAGTTGAGGTGCACACGTGAATGTGAATCGTATATTCATACCCAAAAGTGTCAAAAGCTCAATTTGTAAACAATAACTTTTGAGCAATAAATCCAATGAATTGTCAATGTGCTTCTGGTTTGAGCCCGAATGATTGTTCAACACAAGGTGGTTCTCGAAGAAATAACAAGTATTGCAAATACCTCAAGCCGTTTTTCTCTTTCGTTGTCTCGGTTCTGTTGGGTAAATAATCATCCCATATTTTTGTTTCGATAGAAAAATGCTTCAATTGAGTTTCAGAGCTCATATTGTGAAGTATACATTATTGGACCAAACGTTTTTCAGCCTTGTCTATGTCTCATCTGTGCGAAAAGTACTCGACGAGCAATTCATTCGAAAACGTGAGATCAGATTTGAGTACCTTAAGGAGTAACTTGAACCTACTAATGGTATAATATTGTCTCAGCAAGTATCATCGTATCTGATAATCATGAAAAAAAAAAATTAATTCATCTCGTGCACATTTCAAATTTGAATCCAAGGAAGAGGTAAGGATATTGATGGAATCGAAAGATGAGTTCAAAAACCAACTGACGGAGGTTAGTCTCGTGGTACCCAAACTGTCAGAAGCTATTTTCCATTTGAGGACTGAAATTTCTGAGGGTGATTTTCATGACATGCAACCACATTTAACTAAATTGATGGATTTTATTCAAACAAATCGTTGTACACGCCTTTGTCGTTTCAACAGTAATCGAAACGCATGCAAACAAACTAGAACAGTCAGCCGGTAACCTCAAGGATTTGGTTAGAACAGAGCTAGAAGCTTTCAGCGAAGACCACGCCGGGAAAACCGATTACGCTCTCGAGCTGTTAGGTTCGATGGAAATACACTTTTGCCGGTCACAAGCTAACCATTCATAGATTGTTATTCACGCAGGTGGCACGGTTTTGACGGTTAGAGATACTCAGACTTACGACGCCGGTGCACCACAACTCAAGATTTTCGGCATGGCCATTTGTGCGCAGCAGAATACGCCACGAGCGATTATACAGGTTACAATCGACTATAATTGTTTGAATATTTGATGCAATTGCAAAATGGTTATAAATGTTGTGAAATGTGAATGTTTACGTCTGTTGATAGGCAAATACGCTGCCGGGAGAGTGCTGGGCCATTAAGGGTGACAAAGGCGTTGCGGTGATTCAGCTCATAGGGCCAGTGCGCGTTTCTGGATTCAGCCTTGAGCACATATCGGCGACGATCGCGCCAACCGGGGAAACTAGCACAGCTCCAAAGGATTTTTCAGTATGGGTTAGTTTGCACCAAACATGCCGTAGATCAATTTTTCTTATAATACCGAAACACATATTTTTTCTATGGTGAATTAAGGTATTTTTGTACTAAAAGTATTTTCTTTGGTGTTCAAAAAAATGTGCACAATTAATTTTGTTTATAAAAAGAGTATAACATTTTTATTTTAAATAGGGATTGAACGATATCGACGATACAAATGGATTTTTGTTTGGTGAATACAGATACGATAATTCTGGAGTGCGAGTTCAGTACTTTCAAGCAAAGGTATTTTTAACATTAAAAAATATTGTTCAGAAGTTTACCAACAAACCTACTTTTTCCACAGAACGAACCTAACAAATCTTATGAAATCGTCGAACTAAAAATACACTCGAATAGTGGTAATACCAAATATACGTGTATTTATAGATTTAGAGTTCATGGTACTCTTACATCCCAACAACGAGGTATAAGTTGATTTAAAAAAAAAATATTTTTTGAGTATTTCTATTACAACTATATTTGTAACTAATACAATACCGGTATGTTCTAAAATGTACAACAATGAAACTAACATATTCATGAGTGATTTTCATGGATTTTTTAATAGAAAATTATTTAATGAGTTTTTTGTAAAAATATTAAAGTGTAATATCCTTTGTAATCTACTATATTATTTTAAAAGTATATTTTATAATAAAATTTTTGATTTAGAATCAAATTTCTTTTAATGAAATAGGCCGGAAAAAAAAGTTTTAGTCAAACAAAATTTAATAAGCTTCAAAATATGAACTATTGATGTTTAATTATTGTATTTTACGGATGAAAGTCTAACTCACTCCAAGTTTCAAGGCTGACTGACTGATGTGGAAAAATATGTTGGAAGAACAACAAAAGTCTATTGATTTTGTAATAACTGTTTATAAATAAGCCTTCATTAACTAATAAGCCAATGACGTTCTCCAGTGACAAGAAATATTGAAGTACAAATTGATTCAATTTCAATTAGATCGGTAAAACCCTTAAGTCAAGAGTTAAAAAAATAAAAATCAGCCTTGTCATTACTTGTTTTTACTATCATTTATACATATAGAATAATAAAACTCACCTGGGCTATAATGCATCTTGACATTGGAGCACAAATATAGAGCCACAAATAAAATGTAGCATTAAAGTATATTTGATACATGTAACGTACTGGTATGTCTATGAATATGGTACTTTTGTTATTATTAATATTATTATCATTATCGACATTAAGAATATCATTTTTATCATCGTCATAATTATTATTATTAGCGTAATGGTTTTATTCTTAATTAAAAACATAAATATTATCATTGTTATTTTAATCATTGTCATTATAAGTTCTGACATTATTCTCTTTACTATTATGATTACTTTTGTTATTATTAATATCATTAAGAATATGATTATAACATTTACTTTTACTATGACTATTATTGTCATTCCTATAATTATAAACCTATGGGTTCTCATCATTATTGACATAATTATCATTTTTTTTTCTCATCACTTTTATTACTATTATCGGGATTATTATTGTTATCAGTGTTATTATTATTACGATCTTAGCCATTTTAATTATTATTATTTGTATAATCATCATTGTTATTTTTCATAGTGTTATCATATTCTTCACCACTATTATTATTAAAATCATTTTCACCATTGTAATTGTAATTATTGTCATTATTGTCATAATAAGTGTCATTATCATTATTATCTTTTTTATTATCACTATCATACTTATATATTATGGAAATCCGCTTCAGTGATTTTCTTTTTTGTTTCGCTTTCTATTGTTGTATAGGTTAAGAAGCGGTCCTCGAAATTATATCTTAATACTTTTAAGAAATAGTTTGGTCTGCTTCATGTGTGTTCTGGAGCATGAGGCGTGTCCTTGCACCTTGCAAAGTTAATTGCATTCTTAATATCTAAAGTCACAAAAAAAATAAGGGGTATTGCTTTATAGCATATGCTTCTTGTGCTCTAAATTGCGCTTTTACTACTTTTTCTACTGCTTTTATGGTAGACCTACCTTTACTGAATCCAAACTGCCTGTCAGATATGTCTCTGATGTTATGTATGGCTTGTAGAGGACGGGCCTGGAGCAGCTTTTTCTTTAACTTTTTAGGCGTGTTCAATATACGTAACGACTAAAGTAACGACGGAAAAAAGGCTTTTTTTGCCTTTAAGAGGTCGGTTTAATAGGTTTTACAGCAATTGTGAGTGAATTGCCACCACTGTCTGAATGACTTCTGCCAGTATGCTATCTGATCCCGGAGCTTCAACGTTTTCAAGCAATCTGGCTGCTAGCTTCAGTTTTTTTTTTTAAATAGAGGTACATCTTATAAAAGCTCAAAGTCTGTGTGATCCCTAAATTCTGAATGCGTTGGAAATAGCGTATCCTTGATATGCCTTATAGTATCCACGTCTTTGTTTGCAGACGGTGCCAGTTTTTACAGTTTTCTTATTACTATATGGTTTGCTGTGCCCCAGGGGCCGTTATTTACATTTCAGCATAGAGCCGGCTGGCACTACCTTATGCTTATTTCAATATCACCTCGCATCGTCTTTCTTGTAAGCTGGCTCTTGTAGTCCCTTAGTCTGGGCTCTAGTCTGTTTCTGGCGTTCTAATAGAGGCATCTGTGTTCAAGACATCGATTTTATAATCCTAAAATTCTTTTGTTCTATCAGTTAGTTAAGCATTTGCCATTCCATCTTGTTTTCTAGGCATAGAAGCTCTGCTTGCGATTTTTAGAAGTCGCATAGTTGATTCGGTAAGCATTTTTACTTTTTATACTGTGTTAAGGTACCGTTCACTGCTTCAAATAGAGACGATGTCATTCTTGAATTTATGTGGAAGTCGTTTGGCTTATTCTTATTCAGCTTATTAACATTTTATCTTGTTTTTTCTGCAATGCTTTCATTTTTGTCTAATTGGTTAACCAACCTCCAGTTGTTGTGTGCTTTCAAATGTTGAAAAGCATAGCACTTCCATCCTAGACGCCTTTGTAGCATCTTGCGAAATTTGTAAGGCCAACGCCAGCCACCTAAACCATCACCAGATCAGAACTAAAGTCAGATTCCCTCTCAGAGTTAACCACCTCAAGGCTGTTGTTTTTATTGGCGTTACCCATGTTTGATTTCATTTAGAGACTAACTTTTTGTTTTTTTACAAGTATTTTTCCTCAAGATTTATGTCTGCAATAACTATTTTATTTCATTTCAACCACCAGCGTAAACGACCGCTGCAGCTCCACGGAACCATACTTCTGCAAAAAGCTTGCCTCCATACGCCAACGAAAGAGCATATACTCAAAAAGCTGACTGCCTCAGCTCAGAAACATTTTTATCATCGTTACTGTTCTTATTATAATTATTATCAATAAAATAATCTTTATCATTATAATTGTTAATGTTATTATACTTACCATCATTATAATTATCAATATTTATATTACTATAACAATTAAGTTCGTTTTTATTATTGTTCTTATCATTATAATTATGATTAATATAATTATTTTTATTATCATCATCATCATCATCAACATTATTATTATCGTCGTCATCATCATCATCGTCACAATCATCGTCTTCGTCATCGTCATAATCATCGTCATCGTTATCGTCATCATCATCATTATCATTATCATTATCATCATTATCATCATTAACGTCATTGTTATTATCATTATCATCGTCATTATTGTCATCGTCATCGTCATCGTCATTGTCATCGTCATTGTTAATGTCATCGTCATTGTCATCGTCATTAACATCATCGTTATCGTTATCATCGTCATCATCATCATCGTCATTATCATTATCATCATCATCATTATTACTATTATCATCATCTTCATTATCATCCTTATCATCGTCATCGTTATCGTCATTATTATCATCGTCATCGTCATAATCGTCATCATCATCATCGTCATTGTTATGATTATCATTATCATTATCATTAATCATTATCATTATTATCATCATCATTATCATCATCATCATTAACGTTACCGTCATTATCATCATCATAATCATTATCATCGTCATCGTCATCGTCACCGTCATCAATCATCATCATCATCATCATCATCATCATCATCATTATTATTATTATCGTGATCATCATTATCATTATAGTCATCTTTATCATCATCATTAAGATCATCATTAACATCAACATTATTATCATCATCATAATCATCATCATAATAATTATTACTGCTGTTACCATAATTATTATCATCATTAAAATTTTTTTAATCACCATCATCATCATCATAATCACTAACATTATTATTATCAAAATTATGAACATTATTAGTGTCATCATTATCATCATTATCATCATTATAAACATGAACATAATCATCATCATCATTATTATCATTATTCATTTTTTATTGTTATCATAGTCATCATCATTATCATAAATATTATCAACATAGTTATTATTATAAATATCGGTGACACCGTCAACATCCCCATTACGATCACCATCATCATCGATGTTATTAGTATCATTACTATCATTGATAGCATCACCATCAGCAAAATTATTATCAACATCAATATCGTCGTTATCATCATCGTGATCATTAAATATTATTACTATTATTGAAATTAATATCATTATCATGAAGACCATCTCCATTGTCATATTAATTACTATTACTATCAATATCAGTCTCATCATTATTATCAAAATAATTATTATTATCATCATCACCATTATCATTGTTTTTATCAACATGATCATCAGCATCATCACCATCATCATCATCATCATCATTATCATCATCATTATAGTTATCATTATTATTTTTATAAATGTTAACATAGTCCTCATCTTGATCATCAATAATAGTAACATTATTATTATTATTATCGTTATCGGTAACACTATCACTATACTGATAACTATCACCATCACCATCAATATTTCCTTTATCAAAATTATTACTATTAGCATCATCATCATTTAAATCATTATCTCCATCATCATCAACATCATTATCATCAATACAATCCTTATCATTATTATTATAATTATCAGCATAATAATCATTATGAAGATAATCATCGCAAATATTATTACCATCGTCATCATTATTTTTATCGTTATCATTATTATTATCATCATTATCATCATTATGATCATTAACGTCATCATTGTAATGATAACAATTATAATTATCATCACCACCATCATTATTATTTATTATCATTATTATTATCATCATCATCATCATCATTAGCATGATCATCACCGTTATCATAATAACGAACTATTTTGTCTTTATCATTATAATCGTCATTATAACTATTATTTTCACTATCCTATCATCATGATAACAACCATCATCATTACCATCATCTTCATCATCAACATCGTGTTTATCATAATACTCGAAATTATTACCGTCGACATTATAATTATCATCATCATCATCATCATCATTATTATAATCATCATCTTCATAACTATATTAATCGTAATTATCTTGATCATCAACATCTCCGTTATTATTATAATCATCATCATTATCCTCATAACCATCATCATAACCATCATTATTACCACTTCTTTGCTATAACTGTAACCATTTAAATTATTATCATCAGTATCATCATCATCATAACATCATAATCATCATTACTATCATCATCATTACCATTATAATCATTATCATAATAATCATTGTCAAAATAATGTTTGTTAGCATTTTGACCATCGTCATTATTATTTTTGTCATTATTATCATTATCATCATCGTCATAATGATCATAAGTATCATCATCGTAATGATAATTAATATGACTTTCATTACCATCATGATTATAATCATCATTATCATTATCATAATCACTATCATCATTATTATCAATATTATTATCATCAACATCATTATAATCATTAACATTATCATATTTATCGTCATCATTTTGATTATCATTACAATTATTATCATTATCATTAACATCATCATCATCATTATTATCATTAACGTCCTTATCAATATCATTATCATTATTATTATCATCATCATTGTCATCATCATTATTATCATCATCTTCATTATCATCATTATTATCATGATTATTATTATCATCATTAATATGATCATCATTATCACCATTATTATCATTAACATTATCATTATTATCATTACTGATATTATCATCATTATCATTATGCTTATCATCATGTTTATTATCATTATTATTATAATTATAATCATTATCATCATTATCATCATCATTATCATTATCATCATCCTCATCATCATCATAATCATTATCATCCTCATCATTATTATCATCATTATCATTAATATCATCGTTATCACCATGATGTCCTTATTATCATCATCATTTTTATCACGATTACAAATAGTATCATTATTATCAGCATTATGTATTTTTTTGCTGAGGTCGTCCAGAATTTTTTTACGCATGATAAAAGCGTATACAAACCCTTTTCTGTGTACGACTCTTTTTAACAAATTCCTCTTAACTCGCAAGACATTTATCCTGGGACACCCGGGTCAGAATCTGCTTTTGCATTTTAACTGTAAGCTAGGGCTACAAAGGCTCATCGTCTCATTCAGTCTTCTTTTAGTGTTTTGTTACTAATAAATATTGTAACTTTTTTGTCGTCTGGGGCATTTTCTAGTTTTTGTCATGCATTTAAGCTGCTCTTCTCTGTTTACTTGAAGAAAAATTATAAGCGGATGCTCCTTAGCCCAAGCTTAATCCTGGCTACCCTTAACAAAGGCGCAAGGAGCGCAACTACCTCAGAGCCCGTGAGGCGAAAACCTAGGCTACCGAGGTACAGTAGCTCATCGGTAGGAAAGTTACATTGCGAAGCGGCTTCAGGGATTTCGCAAGTACTTAAGCATTCACGAGGACCTCTATCTTGCTCATAGACTGCCTTGCAGTAACGTCCGAGTGGCTCCATCTCCAAAGCCATGCTGTCACCCTCCGCATAAACCTCCCCCTGGCACCGCAGCAAAATTACTACCCCACGCCTTCATGGTGACACTAGATATACGCGCACACCACCTTCACTCAGATGTCCAGAAAACTGTCCTTCTTTTTGGACCAGAGAACTGTATGTTTGTATTAGGCTTGTGCAGTCCATCTTTCTTCTACAAGTAGCATTTCATTAATGACGTTGTCAGAATTAAAATTTCTGATTCTTTCCTGCAGACCAATCCGTTTGGCTTGCCACTTAATGCAGTCAAAAAAAAAATCTTTTGCGTCATCTTTATCGTAGCCGCAGTACTTGCAAGCAGCCGTCTGTGTTTTCCGCATCTTGTTGAGGTACGACCCGAAATACCCGTGATTTCACAGGAATTAGATAAGGTAGTAATCTACTTCCCTGTGTTTTCGCTCAGTCCATCTCTTGACATCTTTTATTAGGCGTGCCGTCCATCTACCTCCAGTTTCCTCTTGCCATCTATGTTGCCAACGTCCCCAGGTTAATTATTGGGCGCTTTCTTTGGCCTCAATTCTATCTTAGTCCGTTACCATGACGTTCTTTAATGATCTTTCCCTCGTAAGAAGGTTTACAAAAAATACGCCTGATATCATCATTATCGCAGACTCTAAGATTGTACGTTAGCTGCAGGCTATCCTTAAGGCTCCTTTTCTTTAAGCTAAGGTTATTTTGACTCTCTCTTTTTTGACGTTTATTTCATCTTCCTATATCTCAGCCCCATAAAAAATCATTGACTGGGCCCATAGACATAAGAAGCCTGTGCTTTGCACGTCTTGGACATTAAACGTTTTGCATGATTTGGCTTAATGCCGCTACTTTTGCCAACACCTTGTCTACTGCTTGCCTGACGTGACTTTGAAACTTAAGCTTTTTATCCAGCGTTACCCCTACGGATTTTACAGCATTCTTCGCTATTACTATTTCTTCTTCTTGTACCTTAAAAGGGATGATAATATTAATCTTTTTTCTCGTAAATACTACTGTCTCCGTCTTTCCTGCTGCAACTTTAAGTCAGTAATTTTCTATCTCTAGAGCCACCCTTTGCATTACCTGGTTCAGTCGTACCTGGACAAGTTTCATCGTGGGCTCAACGGTCACTACTGCATTATTATTTGCATGTTCTACCAAGAACGTCCCCTCTACTATTTCCTGGCAGAGCAGTCTGTCGTTTGACCCGTTCTTGAGATCAGGTCCAAGTATAGATCCCTGGAATGCCCCTGCAGTTATTTCTTTCTTCATTTCGCGTTCTGTTGTCGTAATGGTCAAAGAGCGGTTCTCAAGATAATCTTTTAATAAGCTATAGGGATAGTCTGGTGTTCTGAATGTGTGTTCAAGAGCGTGAAGCATGTCCTTACATCTTGCTCAGTTAAAAGCGTTATTAACATCCAACGTCACCAGAATAACAAGGGGTCTTGCTCTATGGCATATATCTCGAGTCTTTTAATTTGCTTGTACTCCTTTTTCTACTGCTTCTTTAGTAGACCTTACTTTCCTAAATCCATACTAACTGTCAGATAAGTCTTCCACGTCTTGTATGGCCTGCAGAAGACAGGACAATAGCAGCTTCTTGTATTTTTTTTTTAGACATGTTCAGCATGCATAATAGCCTGAGTTATAATTGGGAGATAGGTTTCCCCTTGCCATTATTCACCATTCAAATTATTCTTATCAATATTATCATCGTCACTATTGTTCTAATCTTCCTGATTACTCGTTTTATTGGTGATATCAATATTATCATCGTCATTTTTTTCATCACAATTATTATTGTTGAAGTTATTATCCTAAGCATTATCATACTTATTTATTCAATTCTTATTATTATCATTAATTTACACATTATTTTAAAATTTAATCTTATCATTATTATAACTATTAGAATCATTATCATTATTATACTCATTGTTTTTATAATTATTATCAACAACATCACTTTTATTACCATTTTTATCATTATCATCAATAAATCTTTTTTATCATCATCATAATTATAATTATTATTTTCACTATAATAACTATTATTACTGTTATTTTTATCACTTTTTATTGTTATTATCGTTATTATCACTTTTATAAATATCATAATTGTAAACATCAACCTAACCATTATCATCATAATCGTTA